>OMNW01010026.1:8215-20949 GCA_900303245.1 Selene dorsalis | reverse complement strand
GAGGACGCGTCCTTTACACAGGTGCTTCTGATTTCATCCCTGTTACGCATGGTATTTGTTTATGTTTTTTAAGTATATTTTGGGGCATTTTTTGCCTTTATGTGATAGTATAGTAGAGAGAGACAAGAAATGGGGAGGCAGAGAGAGGGGGAATGACATGCAGTAGTCTGCATATGGGGCGCCTGCTCTACCCACTGCGCCGTACAACGCCACGCAAGCTGCCTGGATGGTGCTGACCTTTGAGGGCCAAGCTGTGTTCTACCATGTAATTTCATCTAACCTTCTTCTAATGGAGTATAAAAGACTCCACATAAAAAGATGCAGCATCGTTTGCAGCCATTCATTAGACATGAATGAACAGTACACACACACTCACACACACACACACACACACACACACTCACACATACATACATATATATATACACACACACACACAGACATCTATACATACATACACTGTGCTAGTCATTAACTGCATCGACAGGTTATTCAGTTGGTGTAATATTGTAACTATTCTCTGTCACAAACACGCTGAAACAGCCAAACTGATGCTAGAAGTGGATATAAAGAGTGTGTTCAGAGGCCCAGAGGTTCTTTCTAAAGCACATTACCAGACCATATGTGTGTGTGTGTGTGTTAAACATTGTGTGTACAGTTATTGGTCTCTTACCCATCCAGACTTCTCCGAAGCAGCCCTGGCCCAGTTTGACCTCCAGTCGGAGGGACTCTCGTGGGATTTCCCAGGCATCCTTAGCCAATCCCTGAGTCTGAGGCTTCACCGTGGGACACACAGTGGTCAGCCTGTAGCACAGACCATCAGCATGCTCTGCACAGAAAAAGACACACACAGGAGGAATGAGCTTTAAGTTGAGGCTCATCACTGCCAGTCTCTTATTTCATACCAGCAGCCTGTTAAACTAAAACTAGATCTCTGAGTCACACTAAGTGCGCACACACACACAAATACATACATACATACACACACACACAGTCCAACCAGGAAGCTGAGCCACTCTATAGTGAGAGAACTGCAGACATGATGAATTAAATATTACGCTGCCACATGACAACTGTAGCACAGTGAAGCAAAAACACAGAGAGCTACTGACCCATGCCTGAGTCCGTCCTCAGAGAATTAAAATTTATTTTCCTATGTTCTCCCCCAGAGATGAATTTCTATTATTTCTACTCAGTGATGTGACCTGTGGTGAACCTGACAATGTCACAGGAGTTTGAGTGAAGAACATGAAGATCAAGGTGCAGTTTGTGCCATCTAAACCTCGTTGTACAGAGCCAGACGAGAGCCGACAGCTGCTGCTCTAACCATCTGGGGAAACATCACTTGACTTCTGCACACAGAAAAAAACCCGTCCCATCATACTGTGATGCTTTATAGGTCATATACTCTACCGACTGCTCGCTTTTCAATTACTCTTGACTTCTGTTTGGACTTCAAGAGGCTATACTTAGAGGGATATGAAGGAGAGCAGAGCTTTGAATGTAGCACAAGCACTGCAGTGGGTGAATTACATGAATTATGTGGATACCAGAAATTAAATGTTAAAAGAGTCACATGACAAACATCCTATTGTTTATGGATTCTGCTTCGAGCCTCTCTCTCTAGGTATTCCTGCACAGTTTTCAATAAACAGTTTGTCCTACATGTGTTTACATCATCCAGATGCCTTCTTGTGACACACCACAGGGGGATTTTGAAGAAGAGCCGTCTTCCTCTACATGTAATACAGAGTACAATAGGCTTAATGCAGCTTTTTTTTTAATCTAACTTTTTGTTTTTTTAAATTCTCGCCTCTTTTGGCTTAAATCTTACATGGTTTTGCTTTTTTTGGCACTTTTTCATGAGCAGTGACTGTGACAGTGAAGACACCGCTTGCAACAGAAGAGCAGAGAGGAGAAAATCCTCTGTTAAACATATTCAATAACACATCCCAGCAGCAGATCTGCAGCTGAATAATGCATCCTCCTCTGCCTGCGCTGAACCCGTTGGCTGAAATATCAAATGAAACAAGAGCAAGGAGGAGGGAACTACTGCAAAAAGCCTTCAAAAACAGAGAACAAACCCCTGCTGTAAACATCAATTTGTCTAAATGCTACCCTGCATGCGGACGTGCTTGTGTACCTGTGTAATGTTTCACCAGCTTCTGAAGTGTCTCAAACTGGGCACGAGTGGTGATGTAATAACCACCGTTGTCCAGCTTTCGGATCTTGTAATGTTTGACGTTGTCGCCCTTCACCTCATCCCAGTCGCGGATAGAAAGTGAGTAGGCACCTTTAAAAAAAAACAGAAAACAGAAAACAAGAGCTTAAAAGAAACTCAAAAAACAACAAGTCGATAAGAAAATTATCCTGACTTTGAACATGAATGAGAATTGACATGTGAAATTGACCTGGACCTTGGCATGCAATAACACACACAAACACGAAAACACATTGTCTCATATTACAGCTACAGCATCATTATTAGTATCATCAACATCATGTGTTGCTATCAAAGAATTAATCCTCTCACCTTTGGTCGTCTCACTCTCTCGTGCCAAGAAAGTGCCTCGCTGGTTCCCTGGGAGCAATAACAAACGCTCAGCGTCTTTGCGGCCCATTTTACCAAAGTACCATCTGTCCAAAGAGAGACAGTCACACAGTCAGTCACAGACAGAGCTATCGGCATCGCACGCTGAACAACAAGTACAACAAGATTTTCTCCTTCGTGTAGTGAGAATATGATGGCTGTTTGTTTTTTTTATTTTATGAAGACTCTCATGACGCTGCCAAGATAAACATCGGAGGATATAAAATATATTCGATGTTTGTCAGCTGACATTAAACACCAGGCATTTTTATGAGGATCTTATGTGGTTACCTTCAAACCACTTAATAGCTTCAAATCCCATTCAGTATAATTTCTGTTTAATTCAGAACATACTATTCTCATTATATCTTATTGCCCTCTTTGCTCCGGAGATCCATAAAAAAGTTCATCAAGATCGCAACAATGAATAAAGAAGCAACAACAACAACAGCAAAAAAAAGAGCTCATGGCTGTAAACAATGTCAGAATCTAGCTTTTCTTTTCCAAAAGGAAACACTGTCTATTTCCAGATATCCCTACAGGCCCTGTCATGTTGGAAACGAGCTGAACTGTCTCACCTCACGGGCATATTTTGTTTTCCAGATGAATGTGCGAGGCCCCAGAAATCCTATCCCTGTCGATAACTGGTACTCATTGTTTCAGACTTGAGGCAAAGTTAACTTGCGGGATCACACACTGTTTTTTTTTTTTTTTTTTTTGATGAGTATTGTTGTACTAGTAAAATGTCCATCAGCCAATCAGAAACCAGGTCAAAACTGTCTAAAAGCAGCACGGCCCTGTAACATTTCTGTCACACCGGTTGAACAGCAATGGGTACGCCACCGGCTCTCATCAGCAACACAGTGCTTCATTGTTTTTAGACTCGCTGCCGTGTGTGTGTTTGGTTAGTCACAGTGTGTGACCGCCCAGCCGCATCATGTCGTCCTAATCAGAGGACGGTGAGAAACAGGAAAGGAATGAAAGGGCAGGAAATAAAATTGGAAGAAATAAAAAGGTTAAGGGAACGACAAGAGAAAGGAACAGGATGCAGTCTGAGAAAAGGGCAGCGAGTTCTTACTCTTCAGCCTGTATGGAGTCGGCGGGAGCCACGTAGTTACTGGGGATGTAACCTTTCTGTCCGGTGTTGATGGAACGAGCCTCCCACCAGTCGCCTTCCCTAAAGAGAGAGGTCGATTAGTAATCACGAGCACATAAAAGCCAAACCGTCAAACACACCCACTTCTGAAAAGATGGTTTAGGAAAAAAGAAAAAAAAATTACACAAGAATAAAGATTTGTTCAACCATGTCAGGGGTCTGAGTCATCATGTTCGGGGCCAGGGCTTATAAACCATGTCAAGCAGTCCGCAACGTGTTTCAAAAGTAAAAGACACTGTTGGTGCTGATGAATCAGTGTGTCTGCACTCCTTTGAGGCAGCGTGTTTAAAACTGTCTCTGGAGGATCTGGGATAGGAGCATCTTCTCTTTGTGCCAGTTTCCTCCCATAGTTCACAGACAGGCAGGTTAACTGGCATCTCTTCAACTGCCAACACCAGTGAATGTGAGTGTGAATGTCAGTCCTGTGATAGGCCACCTGTCCAGGATGCACTCTGTCTGCTGGATTGGCTCCCCTATGGCTTATTTCAATTAAACCATCTGAGCTGTTCAGATGAGATGGTTCATGTTGATAACTCACAGAGATCTGGCCTGAGCACAGAGGCCGGAGGAGCCACTGTTTACATTCTGACCAAAAGCATTTGGTCAAGATTATCAGATGTGTTTTTAACGTCTAATCTTAATCTAATCTTAATAAAGCAGCAGAACAATACAATCTATCCGCCTGGAAACGTAGCAGAGCTCAATCAGCAGAAGGTGGAAAAGCTCAAAGTAGAAAGCAGCTCAAAACATTAACATGACACCACTTCTGTGACACACTCAATCAGATGGAAAAACATATTGTAAATCTTTTTGAAGAGCTGGCACAGCATAAGACAAAAATTGCCAGCTTCATACTGTGCTGAAAAATGTTTTGTGCTCCATTTCCACTTTCACAGTTCCTGCTGTGCTCTACAGGAGATATGTGGTTTTACATTCGGAGGAGGAGAAGGAACTGAGGTGGAGGGGAAATCTGTCTTCTGGCATTTTTTTTTTAACAGAGCAAATGTGTCCTCCTCCCATCACTCCCCTGCAAGCAGATGGTAGCTTCATTCCTACAAAATGTAACGCGAACACACCAGGCAGCGGCTGGAGTCGGCACATGATGGATGAGGAGAGGAGGGTTTGTGGAGCACTTGGAGCTCTGCCTAATTTCACACCTGTTTACACCTGGGACACAAGATGACGCTCTGCCAGTCAGTAGTAAGAAATGAGTATGAAAGAAAAACTTTATTAGAATTTCCTGTCATTTCCTTTTATATGATAACAACAGAAAATCACTGAAGTTACTGCATAATGTGGACCAAATGATCGCATCACAACGATCATTTGTTCGGTTTATAAAGTAACACCGATCCCACGATGCAGAGGACATGAGTTGGCTTTGTTTATTGCTAAATGGACAAAAAAAAGTGTTTTTGATGTAATTATTCCCTTATTCCAGTGGGAAATTAAAGAAAAAGAGCAATGTAATGATGTAAAACTGGTAGCTCCATGATATTTCATGAGTCTGAACTCCTGGCATATTCTCATAACTTTCTATATAGATTCTGCAAATATTAAAAACACATGCATCTTTAGTGATTTAATAAATCCTGGAAAAGTGGTTCAGTTCCCTTTTCCAAAATATTCTAACTCTGAACTGGAGGACTGCTTTGTGGTGGGAGAAAAACGATGGGAACGAAACAGATGGCCCATTAGAGGAACCCATTAACCCAGACAGATTTCAGCCTTAATATCAGACCTGAATACAATGTGGGATTAAACACACAGTAGGACGGAAGGTCACTGCACAAACACATCCACGCAGCTGGAGCTGGCCAGCGTAAAAAAGCAAATGCACTCACGTGTTGTTGATAATCTGGAAGCGATCCGCTTTTTTGAACGACAGATCATCCGACGTCCTCGCTTCGTAGTCGTACAGCGCCACGAAAAATGTCACACCACCTGAAAGTCAGAGAGACTGAGCATTAGAGGTGTAAACATACGACAGCTCGTTAATCCCAAAGAAGACGCATGTGAACCCTTGAATCAACAAACGACATCATCATCCTCATTTTATTATATCTTACACTTGACTCGAAATCTCATTGAATTTCAACTAAATCTCATAAAAATCTAAATACAAGTCAAGACTGTATCGCAGAGGACCGACTGTTTCTTTTCATGTCTCACTTCAAAAAAAACCCCAGCATGGATTTATTTCAAGAACACATCTGGGAAATCTATTTTTTCCTCAATGAATCTCAACCTCAGTGGTATCGCTTCCAATCAGCGGATGAACCCGATGTATATCACCGAGTGTACCTAGTGCAGAGGGACAACAGCACTGGGATGTGTTTATCTTGAGGAGGAAATTGAACGGGCAGGATTAGATCTGCAGGAGCCCCTCTGTGGGATTATCCTCCTTTAAAGAGTGACACAGGGACTGAAGGATATGTGTGTGTGTGTGCGTGTGTGTGTTCAGTGGAAACATCACTCTCATGTGGTGTACACATTGACTGCATGATTTTCCCATCCAATCTGTGATATACTAACAACCTGGACTAGTATGAGAGTAGTTTTCCTGTCACTCCTGATCTTTGAAAATCCTGAAACAAAAAAGGCAGACTCCTGTGTGGAATAAGGAGCTCCATCTAAAATTTCAAACCCAACACGTTTTAAAGTGAGGTGTGGTCAGGTGTACTGTCGGCACGGAAGTGTTCACACGACTGACCCACAAAAACTGGAGTGAGTGGTGCAGTATTTCTCTGGTGTTCTAAGAGCAATTTGTCAAAAGAGTAGCATGCACCTACATAGAGGTGCACACACTCTGCCTGTTATGCACAAGAGGACTGAGCTGAAAATGTGGCTGTATGTTGGGATCGGTCAGGTGGAAAGTTACAACTCGGCCTCAGACAGTCAGAGGCTCTCGCACGAGGCTCTGCAGAGAAGCTCCTTTCTTACTACCTGCTGTATCCTCCAGTGTTTCCATCCATCACCTAAATTTGTCCCGTTCCACTGTGTATACTAAAGATTTATTCATACTCGTAGTCATACAACATTAAATAATTGTGTGCCGTTACTTCAACCACATGCTCTTAAAGAGAATGGGAGAACACCACAGCGACTGGTTAACCAGATTCTAAAACACTCTCAACTTGAATAATTAAGAGATGATATACAAACACTTTGTGCCTGAAGCGTCTAAATTATTGGATCATTGAAACAGAGCTACATTTAAAAAGTGCAAAACTGACATCACTGGATTCAGTGTGTGTGCGTGTGAGAGTAATTGTGTCGTGTGGCTCAGGAGACGCCGTGCCTGCTGCACTGCTTCCCATATCGCAGACCTATTTTGGGTTTCTGGTCGACCTTGATGTTTTCGCTGACTTATTTCAAATGTCTAATTTACATAACATCTGCTGCTCTTAGCGTCATGTGCATAACAAAAGGTTCAAGGTCAAAGTTTATTCTGTAGCTGTAAACTCATTTGCACACCATGCCAGAAACTAATCTCAGATGTATTTGGTTTTATTTAGATGATTAAATTCATATCTCTGTTTGTTCTTTCACTGGGCTTTGGGACTTAAACTTGGATGAATTTATCTGAATAATAAAAAAGGAGTTTCATTCATGTCGAGAAACTTTCAAAGCCCAGACTCGCTGCTCCCCCAGGCTCCCCTTTAAAACCTTAAATCAGGGCTCCAGACTAACTTTTTTTTTACTAGGAGTACAGTGGCTCCTAACTTAAAATTTTAGGAGTGCAAGCAGAAAATTTAGGGGCACACACTGTAAATCAACGTGCAAAGCAAATATTCACATTTCCTTTTCATTCATGATCCTCACACACATTGGCCTGCCACCTGTAATGACAGGTTCAGATTCTTTGAGTCGTCCCTTCCAGTGTTAAAAAACTGGTTGCACATGTTCAAGTAGATGAAAAATTTACTCGCACCATCTCAAATTTTAGGGGCAAAATGCCCCCATTTAGGGGCGGTCTGGAGCCCTACATTAAATCCTCTCAACAGACTGACCTGTGATGACACTGGGGAAGGGGCTGCTCACAGCCACTGAGGTGAAGGAGGTGGAGGCGCCACCGAAGGGCGTCATGGCCGAAGACGCCCCACCAAAGGGCGTCAGGGAGGCAGCGTGACTGTTGTAGCTGTTGTTGTGTGTCTTCATAGCTGGGGAATGACCCATCAGGGTGGGGTCGGGCCCGTAGTGGCCCAAGTGGGCGTTAACCGGCGTGGCATTTGAGTTGTCGGGTCGATACTTCAGCGCCGGTCCCTTGTCTTCTTTACTCCTGACACAACCCATTGTCAAGCCTGCAAGACAGAGGAGGATCCACTTTATCAACCTGGTTGAACTCCTACATCAACTGACACATATCTGACACTGTCAGACGATGACGTAAGCTGCCACAAGTGACTAATACCTGACTGTCAATCAGCCCGCTATTGTACTTAAACAGAATAAACAATGTTTCAATGACAGCCAGCGGTCGCAATGTATGTGTACATCTTTAACAAAAGAAGAAGAAGAAGGAGAAGGAGGCGGCAGCGGCCTACAAAAGGTAAAAAGCAGGATTCATATGATGAAGTCAAAGAATTTGTGACAACCTGTCCATGTGCACTTGTGTCATCATTACAGTGTAAAATGTCACACCCAGTTTCAGCGTCTCTCCACACCATCACTCAGATCATCCCAGGATCAGGAGTCTCCGCCCTAAGAGTTCATCAGCTCCACCATCAGAGAACGAATAGGAACTAAACAAACAGTGCATTGGTTCAACAAGTGGCTACAGCAACAACAATGCCCGATCTCATGCTTCCTCATGAGACTGAGATTGTGTCAGAAATGCAGAGAAATAATTATGATATTGTTCATAGTAGCCTGAAGCTTTTTGGAGGGTCTTAGCATAACTGCACGCCAGACAATCAAAGACCAAAAGCCAAACCAGTGACCTCACGTGACCTCACATGACTCACAAGTCCCGACAAAAGCTTGTCAAGCCGGCCGAGGTAGAAACTGGATCGTATTACAGCCCATGGCCGTTTCAACTCTCCCCTGTGATCACACTATCACTGACACAGTTTTGAGTGGGACAAAAAGCCCTGCGGTGTCAAGAGTTGGTGCTTTCCCTCATGAGCTGACTGATAAATGAAACCCTGTGTGTGTTGTCATGAGCCTGACAGTGTCATCTATAGTGGCTGCTCTTTACTCATTGTTCTCTCACCTCTGGCCTCGGTGTCAGGCACCTCTGTGCCTGTGTGTGTCTGAATAACTCTGCACTATAAAACAAGCTGCCACTGCAACTCAGACGAACACTGATCGGTGACTCACATCCTGGCGTGTGTAAAAGAAAATTACAACACCGTTTCAAACGTCTGTCAGTGACAGATCACACACTGGTGTTTGCACCTCTGAATAACAGAATAACAGTGGTGTGCGCTCCTGTCATTTGTAGATCCACACACACAGAGAAAGAAAAGAAAAACACCGACAGGGAGGAGAAGAGGAGTTGACAGCCTCCATGCTCCAGTAGCCCACACAACAGCTTTGCTTACAGTGTCAATAACTAACTGGATACCACCGCTGCACTGGAGCTTCACTGTTGTTCCTCACTGCTGCTTTGGATAGAAGCTTTTGGCAAACGAGTACCGGTACATGTCAAAGTATCAATGATGCAACTCTACATCACATCAACGCTTAATGACAATAATCTTTAGTTACAGCCCGAAATCACATAAGTTTTTCTTTTGCAGCACTTGGAATCAATATTAATAAGTTGCATCTCTGGTGTCAATAGACACATTCAGAAGCTAACAGACCAGTGGTTCCCACACTGCTCCATGCCAAGGCCTCTGAATAGCACCAGCTCCAGGCCAGGACTCATTCTATAAGCTCCTCATCAATACTACGGCAAATGTACAACAAAGCCCACAACAAGACAACTTCCCATTATATTTTCTTGCTTTTAATAATAATAATACAATAACATTTGCACTTGTGACAGTCTGGTCTTTCCCTTCTCAAAAGTGTGTTTATTTCTGTAGCAGTAGCCGGCTACATGCTAGCAAATCAGCTATTTCAGAAACAGAGCAGCTCAGTGACACAGGCACCAGGCCAACGCCAGTTTATGACATGATGAATGACGTTGGACTGAAAGAGGAACATGAAGATTTCAATATGATGTGAAATTAATTTTATAATATTCCTTCACTCATTCATTCATTTTCTATAGCGATTATCCTCACTAGGGTCACGGGTGAGCTGGAGCCTATCTCAGCTGTCTTAGGGGCGAGAGGCAGGGTCCACCCTGGACAGGTCCCCAGTCTATCGCAGGGCTCATTTTATAATAATGTACATAAAATAAACTGTTTTTTTATTTTTATTTAAATTTCCCCTAACATCCTTCCTTTGTTACATTTGTTATGTTTCTGTTCCTACGCGTTGAATCCTTTATTTCTACTGACTTTCTGTGACAATCCTGTCACTTTGATGTGAAGACAAGTTTAAATTCAAGCAGAAAATTTGATCTGCTCCTCTTCTGCATCCAGAACCAACAATAAAACAAAAAGACGTGATATGACTTCCTTCTTTCTATGAATTGCTGAGGTTTTATTGATTTGATTTTCTTCCATCAAACTGAAAATAAAACTCACTCCCCCACTGAGGAAAACCATTCATTACTCTCGGCCGTCTGTGTGGCCCTGGCTGGCGAAGGGCAGAATTACAGCTAAACCTAATGAGGGTCAACGATCAATCTATAGATCTACTTATTCCAGATGGATGGAGAATCGACGTCCTCGCATGAACAAAAGGTTTCGACTGAGAGCCGAAGCTGAAGCAGCAGAAACAGGCGGTAAGATGACCGATGGTGAGAGCAGGATGAATGGAGATGGGTCATTTTGAAGAACAATGGACGAGTTTAAAGAGCAGGAAGGACAGAGTGAGACAGACTGCTGCTGAACATCGTCTCACAGTCCATCACTGGTGGTCTTTTTGATTCAGCTCTGTGATTACAGGACGGCAGCATCTTTTGAGTGAACCCGCTGCACTCTTCAGTGTCTAAATAACAGACGGCAAACGTACAAAGTGGATGAGATTATATTCAAACGAATGAAAACGCAAGCAGAAAACGCACCTAATACATTACATTCTCAGTACAACCAGTCCAGGTAGACATATTACAGTTGTTAAAGCAATGCAGACCTCCCACACAGTCAGAGGAAGCATTAGCAGCATGTGGACAGGGAAACTCTTCACCTGCTGAGAGTGATGTGGTTCATAAAATAACAATATAGTCCAATTTAATTTCTCTCTTTCTCTTGAGTACATGCAATTGATCACTGGTTCACTTAAGTAACAGAAAACAACAACATGGGCGTCGCTGAAAAATCTCAGCGACGAATATGATGTTAAAAAAAACAAAACTGAAAGATAAAACAAAATGATTAGAAATGTGGATGTACTAGTTTTTAAAGGGGCACTGGAGATGAAGCTCTACAAAACAAGCATATTATCACATACATACAAAAAAGTACTGTAAACAGGTACCGTTGCATACTGGTATCATATCGGTTTAAATGTGAAATGTACCCATCGCTAATGAAATGAAAATATCTGTTCCGCTGCTGAAGTGACAGGTAATCAGACGTTCCTGATGCTGCCCATCATGCTATGTGTTTACAAACTAAACCATGAAAAGAAAACATCACGGCATCCTCAACCTCTCACAACATCAGAGCAGAAGCCAACATAAACACGGCCGTCACCTTTGACCTTTTCCCGTCGCACGTCAACCAGTGCGTGTTTCCAAACGTCCAGAACACTTAGCGCCTGACCCTGAAGCTAATGCTACCGCAAACTGACGGCTGACCTAAAAGAAAACATGGTGTTAGAGTGTCAATGCAGTTTAAAGAGGGTATCAATGGTTCAAATCCTCTGCTGTGCCCTGGCAGTAAACACCGCTGACCGGGGCTAATCCTGAGGAAACCAGGCTGTACCAACAGATTCTGTTACAACCAGCCGCTGACTCAGGTGAGTGTGTCGGTAAATGTCTGAGCGTCTGCTCCAAGACGAAGCCAACCATCACAGTTAACAACAGTAACCACGGGGAGTGATAACCAGCAGCCGACTAAAACATTTTTCTAATTATTGTTCCTGGAGTCTGTGATGTAATTAATTTTAAGGAATCTTCCAAAAAAAAAAAAAAAAGGAAAAATAAACCCTTTTTCTCAATAATTGGCAACTTTTCCATTTTACACTATTACGCACCCACAGGATTTGCTCCTAAAATGTCCATGAATAGATCACAAGCCTCAGCGAGCCCACAGGGTTGGCACATGATTTGGCTTGTCAGACTCGTTCAGTGCCCACAAGTCTCCCTTTGGATCCCCTTCTTCTTCTTCTACTTTGGCACAAAATAGAAAATATGGCCTACAGGAAATCTGGTATTAATCTAGGGATTTGATTTTAAAATGTGATTTATTGCTAGCTCAAACTGGACAGCCTTAATATCAAGGACCGAGACGGGTTTGTTTTTAATGATATGATTCACTTTTCTTGTTGCTTCACAGCTCATTCTTCAAGGGATAAAGAAGACCGTAAAGGAGAGGAGTTGGGTCGAACGTTTGGATGCTGCTCATATTCAACTGTAAAAACCACGTCTGTACCTGATCCTAAAATCCTCCATATTCTAGTGGTTATTTCCTAAATAAATTTATGTGGGGGGTGTTTGAATGACAAAACGTGTTATGTAACGAGCTTTCGCACCACCCGTGAAGAAACCCCCAGCGCCCCCTCATTAATACCACAGAGACAGCCTTTTGCTTTCCCTTTTCATTCGGTCCCATCTACCTTTTGTTATGGACAAAGAGAAAGTACCTTGTGATGCCCCCCCCCACCACCACCACCACCACCACAGCCTCACAATGCCCTCAGCTATGCAATCCCATACACATGCTAACAATGAGCAACACAAATGCTAATAAGGGCACAGCTACC
>OMNW01010025.1:85989-107667 GCA_900303245.1 Selene dorsalis | reverse complement strand
ATCCAACAGTTTATAGAGACAGAGAAAAAATACAGTGTTTGCCAAACATTTCTTGAGAGCTGTACTTGAAGAGGGACTATGCAGGATTTCCACTCTATGCTACATTTTTACCTTAAATAAGCAGCTTCAGTGAGCAGTGGCTCATTTGCATTTAAAGGGACAGGCACTGAAACCAGCCGTTCTGAACAGGGCTGTTTCGAGCAGATGAAAAGAGCTGTGATGTTTGATCCTTGGGGTATTTTGACCGAAGCATGTCACACACATGTCTTTAAGACACCTGAGAACTGTTTTAATTTGTGGAAAAGGGGCAGAATATGTCTCCTTTATATATATGACTTGTAATTTGTTACAGGGAGAATGGAGGCCCTCTGCTTTCCACCTAGTGTCTCTTGGCCAAAAACCAACCTTGGAAGATCAGAGCTTCTGACTCGGTGTCCAGCTCTTGTCTCAGCGGCACCGCAACACAAACACGCCCCATAACCTGCAATCTCATGTTTATGACAGATATGACTACACAAATATACACGTTGTAACATCATATGATAAATAATGTTATCCACCACTCCATCGATTGATTTCTCAGTGGCTCCACTGAAAACAAATGCACATGGCCTGGAGGAGGGTCAGCAAAACAGAGGAAAAGCGACTGCATAGTTCCTCTTTAAAGTCAGCTCAGGCTGTAAAAAAAACAAGGAGCAAAAATAGTAAAATAACGTACACAGGCTTTAAACAGATGCATGAAAAAATTAGCTTGTTCATGCTAAGCTGCTCAACTCATACTTAGGTGTTGATATTATCTGTTGGATTCAGTTGTGTTTAATTCTGCTTAATCTGATGGACTATTGTAAAAGGGAGCTCAATTAAATGTTATCACAGTTTAAACACAATCGCAGCTCTCTATTGTTACCATCCTTCAGAATACTCCAGATTTTCTTCATCTTCAGTCCTTTTTAAAATGTTTTCTTCGAATTTCAATTATAGGCCACTATCTCAACTTGAGGGTTTATTGACCTATTTCAGCGATACTGAGAACATGCACTTACCAGTTCACTAATAAATCAGTCACCCTACGAAGATTAAAGAAAGGCACAGCAGGTAGTGAAGCAGAAAACAGTGATTTGCAGTCAAATGGAGCAAATAATTGTTTAATTGACTCAGCTAAATATCATCTTTGAGACTGTCCAGATCAACTTTCCTACAGGAGGAGAGTTTGAAGGACTTGGGTTTGAAGTTTTAGCAACAGAGTGAGGTATTCTTAATGTGTAATTATAGGTTGTAAATTTGCATATGTATATTTACATGGGCAATCTGCCTTGCTGGTCCAAGTCTGTTTAATTAGAGTGAGGTGAATTCTACTGCACAATGATAATGGAGGAGGAAATATGAGTCAGCATAACTCACATGACTCATACTCAGCAGTTTGTAACAGCAGCAGCCACATTAGTATCTAATTTTATGTTGCATTATTAGAAGACAAGAAAAGAAAAGTGAAATGGAAATTTTTATCCTGCCTTGCTGTTAGGGGAATTTAAGCTGAGGCCATTTTCTAACTAAAACCATGCTGTTAAAACCTTTTCTCTCTCTTTCCACAAAGTAACACATAAAAGAAAGAACCATGTGTCAGAAAAAGACAGTGAGCCTGCAGCTCTTTCATAGCTCTGTAAGCTTTTACTTTCACAGTCAACCTTTAGGTGGTTGGTCTGGCAAAAACAAGACATACAGTATGAAGATGTGTTGTCAGCTTGTCATATGGGATATTAAAATTAGCATTTCTGAAAACAAATTTCCAGCATATTGATAAACAAACCAAATCACTGATTTATAAAAAAAATAATAATTGGCAGATTGATGAATAATTTTAATAGTAGCATAAAATTTAACCTGACTGTTTGACAAGCTGAAAGGTGAAAATTATTACAGTTCATTCTAACAGAAATGTGAATGTGTCCGTCAAAGTTAATGGTAATGACAATGACATCCAAACCACAAATATAAACTTAGAGGAAAAGTCAGAGGGACATTAGGATATGCCTTCTTTTGTATTTGTGCAAACATTTGTTCCAACCCATGTACTGGATATTTGGATGTTTCCCTGTATAGGTCAAAGCTTTGAGCTGTTAGGGGATCACCAGAGTCAGACAGGTTGATCCTCTGGGGACCACAACTGTCTGAGGTAAAGGATCCAGTAGTTACTGAGAAATGTCAGACCAGACCACAGTGGGTGACTCACAGTACCTTTCCTTAGGTGCTGCTGAAATAGCTGAAACTGGGAGCAGTCTGACATCAGCCTGTAGGAGCCATTTCTCTGAGTCACTGTGCTCATTTGATTACTGTTGTGTGACAGATGGAGCCTCTGTAATAAACAGGAGCTATTATTTATGGAAATGACTTCATGGGCAATTAGCAAGATGTGAGCCTGGGTTGATAGTCATCAAAATAATTTTATTTGTCTTTCAAAATGAACAATGATGTTTTTGCCTTTGCTGCTAAAAATACATGAACTTGAAGTGTCATTGCAGGCTCTTTACAGACAACATGGATAATTAGATTTGTGTTTTGTGTGTGTTATCTGACAGCATAGAGTGCTGATACTATGTCCAACTGCACCTCCATGTCTGACCTACAGGCCTGGAATATTTATCAGGTACCTCCTGCTAATCAACAAGATGCTGACTGAAGCATGGAAAATTCAGCAGAAAACTGGAATATTTAAAAACACAAAATGTGATTATATGTCAGTGTGGAATGAGCACATGAAGGTAATTTGCTTTTGGCTTTTGCTTACAAAACTAGCTTCAACTATCTACAACCCAGCATGAAACTCAACTGACGTGTCGATTTTTCACATAAACTCAGATTCCAGGAAACACAATGACTTCTATCTGCTGACTCTGAAAGCAACAAGATATCACTGTTCCCATGACAGATCCATAAGATGGAAAACTGCACAGAGGTCATAGTGAGCAGATGACATGACACTGAAGTCCACACAGTGATGATACATTGCGGGTCCATCATGACTCAGTGAGCCATGTGCTGCTCTGTAGCATTAGTGTAGTTTAGTCTGAGTGGACACAAAGATGTTTTAAATCTTGTTTGCGAAGGGATGTTTGTTTTCAGACAGTCCCAGCTGGCTGCTTGCTCCTCTGGACCAGAACATGTTTTAAACTTACTGAGGACTTCAGTCACTTCTAGTCTGGAGACCAACACAGCCAAGCTGTCACATCTGCTTTAGACTTTAGAGTCTGGCCAACATTAAGACACCACATTTAGTTGCAGTTTACTTGGTTTGACTTGGTTTGATTTTTCTGTAGCTTCCCTCTTGTCAGAAAACAGCACTTCAGCTTCAGTCAGTAATAAAGTACTGGGTTAGTTTTCATGTTAAATTTTTTTTTTTTCTTTTTTCTTTTTCTTAAATTATCAAAAATAGTTGAAGGGCAACTTCCTGCTGGTGAACTAACTGTGTCTAATTGTGTAGTTAAAAATCACCACTGATCCACTTCAGAATCACATCTAGACAGAATCCATATACTCCATTTGTCCTGTAGTACTGTCATTTTTCTATTTAGCACCTTGTTTTTACTGTCTGTTTGGTGTGGGCACCTGACTGTTGTAAATAGAAAGAAAAGCTTGAAGACAGTTGGGCGCCAACAAAAGCCGTTAGATGACCTCAACAGTACTGCTGTACAAGGAAAGCTTTGACAATCGCCAGTGACAGAACCTCCCTCAGGACACACTAGGCCAAGAAACAGATTGTCAAGGACTCGTTTTTCGCAGATTCAATTAATGTAGTTGGTAAACGACAGTAAACTTAGGCCCCCTCCACGCAGGAGTGTGTTTATCTTCTTGTTCGTACAGTTTGGATATTTGGGCTTCAAGTGATTTTATGTTAGAGTGGAAAGTCCCACAGCTGATTTTGAGTATTTGCTTTAGTAAATCCAAAAAATACTTCATCCTAAATCGTACACAGCGGTGCAACAGCAGAAAGTTTGTGAGTGGAAGCCAGAGGCAGCAACATGAGCTGAGTCTTCCTGTGGTAACAGCTGCAGATGTCCAGGGATCAGCCACAGCGATCTAAACATCACAAACCACAGCTGTGATTCAGATCCAGAGTGGGATAAACTCCCCATTACATTCAGGCTCTTATGATAATGATCAAGTGATTACAGCTATATTAAAAACCTATAATGTCTGTTTGGTGAATGGACAAGATAAGGTCATTATGTAGTTTTATTTCACAGAGCTGATGGCCCCTCTGCTCGCCATCTCACTGTGTGAAATTAAAGCACTCGTCTGTGATTCAGTGGTTCTAATTAATAAATGATATTCAACTGCAAAAGCTACAAAGAACACAAGCAAGCAATCCAAGCTGAACGTATTGCTCCACTGCTAATACAATAATCTCTCACCAAACATATTGTTACAGCTGGAGTGTACAAGAGCAAACACTTAGAATAAATTAAGCCACCATATAATAGAGCTCTGTAACATCCTGGCAGTACTGGACATTACAAACAAATTCATTAACTCAAAACTTTGATTATTGATTTCTTAGTCAAGTCATTTTAAAAGCAAATATGCCAAACATTTATGGTTCCTGTTTCTTATACATAAATCAGAATGTGTTGCATTTTCTTGTCTTTAATTATAATTTCTCACTTTTTTTATCTTTAAAATGTTTGAACAGTTAATAGATAAATAGATATAATGACTGCTACTATACCAGCCCATGAAATGAAAGCCTTGCATACTGTATACATATGGTGTCAAACTATCCATCACCAGCTGACATAGGATGAGGGCAGTGTACACCCTGGACAGGTCACGAGTCTATCACAAACGATACACACACTCACATTCACACCAATGGGCATTTCGAGTCACCAGTCAACCTACTGATGAGAACATGCAAACTCCACACATCAGGTCTCCAGGCCTGGGGATCAAACTCAGAATCCTCTTGCTGTGAGAAATTGCCATCCACTACTCTACTGTGACCCGCCGGTGTAAACCCATCGAGTCTAATTTCTGAAGCTACAGTGCTTCAGTACAGTTACAGTGCTGCTGCTGTAGTATTGTTATCTCTTCAGATGTGTTGGTGCTACTTTTTCCTGCACGTCTGTGACTGCACTAATGGCCTGCAGTTGTTGATCTGTGGAGAGCAGCTTATTAACAGGCATGTTAGAGCAGCTCTTGTTGAATCTGTTCACTGGTTGCAGACATTTCTCTGACTAATTAGTGATGACTTTTTTTCGTTGTTGTTTTGGTTTTCTATTTTTTTGGAAAGAGGGACAACAGGAAGGAAAAGTCCTTTGAGAAGCATGCTAACATGATTCATGTAAATGTATTTCTTTCATCACACTGCCACAGCAGTGAGGGAGTGCAGACAGCTTGGAGGCTCAGTCTGAGTTGGCTACGCGCCGGTCGGTTGTGTCCCACACTCGGCAGAGCCAGTGTGGCCCTGGCACCTGCCAACCTGGCCTCACACTTCCTGCAGGAATTCAGGCCCCTCTTGTAGAGGCAAAGATGAGCAGAGGAAGAAGAGACTGACGTGATCGTGTTTTCATCCATAAGTTGTCTTTAAAAATTGAGAGCTATCCTTTCTATGACTTTATATTTTGCATGCAGCTGCTTCAGTGGAGCTGTTTTAGGTCCAATTTTAAGAACACTGTTGTACTGAGCAGCTCCCGAGTGTAAATGTGTCTGTAAAGTAGAGCAGTAAAATGAAAGAGGAAAACTAAAGCTGAAAACAAAGCATCTAGAGGAACAGACAGTGTTTGGAGGTGAGCAGAGCTGGCTGAGACCACGCCGCTGAAATTGTCAGCTTCAGTGGTCGAGGATGTTGGACCAATTTTTGAAGCAGAAAAGAGAAGAATTATTTTAGGAACTCTTGCTTGAATTGGAGCTTTTATTTTTTGTTATTTATTTATTGCCTGAGTGGACTCGAGCGAGTTGTTTTGTGTCTCTGCTGCATTTTCTGTATATACTTACCCTGAGAGTTCAGCCTCTCCCACACATTAGCATATGTTTGAATTTCTGTGTACACATATAACATGTAATTTCTCCCAGTGCTTTTAAAAATCTATCTATAAAACATGATGGAAGTATAAAAAAAACCTCTCAGTTTATCTGCATGCTGATTGACCCGTTAGCTTGAATTCAGTATGACGTAGCTTTTGTGTTCAAGATTCTGAGGATCTGTATCTCTTGGGAATCAAAACACGTGTAATTGAGAGGCAGTCAAAATCATAAATGCAGGTTCCTGAACAACAGACTGGACCTGCTTCAAAAACACAAAATCTAAACAAACATCCCTCTGCCTTCAGAACATAATGATTAAAGCAGAAACAATAGCGGCACACCTGCGCTGCATTGTAAACCAGTATTCTTCCATATCTGCTGTAACAAATCAGCTGTTATTAAACTTTATCGCCAGAAACTTTTTTCAGCAGAAACTCACTTCACAGCAGCAACAGAGTGGTTTCCACCTCAAACCCAAATAGTTCCAATATAAACTGTGGATTAACTCTGGAAACGCAGCTTTGTGACATGTTCTCTGTTCCTTTAGTTGACTGAGATGGGATGTTGGATGAAAGATAACCCCCTCAGGCTGTATGTATTTTCCTTTAAAAGCATTTCTGTGGCGTTCGGCAAGTACATTTATCATTTATTTATGTACATATACCTCACATCTGTGACGGAGCATTTTCTTCTGCACTTTTTCTGGTTGGATGCCTAAATGCACGATGTTGTCTCAGTGCTTTGACTTTGTACATACAGTTGACTCAAGGATTTACCACTCTAATCTCCATGTGAGTGATCAGACTGATGATGTAAGCAGTCTGACTTTGTATGGTTTTTTTTACTGAAGTAAATGTACAGATACAACAATTTAAAGGTGTCTGTGTTAATCTTACTTGTGATGGAAGCAGCATCTTAATGTTGGCTAGTGAAGGTCTAATTTTACTCATTTATGCAACATTGTTTGGTTGAGTTGACAGTATAATACATTGTATTTCACATAGTTTTCGAAAAGCAGGTTTTTTACAGATGCCAAATCAAGTACACTCTAAAAATTGGCATGAAGTTGCATAAAGATTGCAAAATACTCAACTTAATTCCAAGTAGAACTGTATTTAAGCAGTGTATGTGATTAAATGCACTCAGGTCATTTCCACCAATGAGAATATCCAGGTGTCTCCAAACAGGGCAGGGTTACTGAAATGTAGTTTTTCCTAAAGGTATCAAGCCCTGCATATAGGACTTCCACTGCTGAGACTTGTGCTGTCACCACTGTACAATTGAGAAGAATGGCATTTCATTTACTGGGCTCAAAGGATTAACAAAAATGAAATTGAAATTGAAAAACTTGACAATACAGCTTGCCTTTCCAGAAACGATGTCGCAGATACTCAGGAACCTCACTCTGAAAACCATTCACTAGTTTTAACCTTCACCGCAGTAGGAAGGCAGATATAAATAAAATAAATGTGTTAAGATTGACCACAATAAAAGCAGCGGCGCATTCATCATGACTTCCAATAATGAACTTACCGCGGTGAAGAGATGAAAGTACACCCTTCAATATTTCACCAACTCCACCAGGAAAGTAGGGCTGCTGGCATCTTCAAAGCAGTAAATCTCTGCAGAGAGCAGTAAGTGGTGTGTCACAGATGCTAGACTGTGTTCACAAATGAATATTTATGACAGCCAGAACCATAACAATTAGCATTAGCTTTCATCAGGATTCTGGGTTAAATCACTTCACTCATGAGGCTGCTCAAAGCCTCTGAACGGTAAAACACTTAACTGACAAGGAGGATGGGCCACTACAAAACAATCTCACAGTGGAGACGGCAAAATCAGCACGGCTGCTTTAAACCCAGAAATCAATCACTGGAGTAGCACAAGTATTTTAATGGCATTAACTTTCCATATTATTGTACTTTGAATAACAGCGCTTTCAATAAATCTTTTTATTTTTCAAACCATAATTCATCTTTAAATTACAAACCCACTCAACTGTGTTACAGACCAATATTACACTGTATGCACTGAACCAATCACTGAGAGATTATTGAATTGTATAACTTATTCTCTCTCTTCTCTCCCCTTCTCGTGGGAGTTCAAACCCAAACTTTGCAAAGCTACATCTAATTAAATGTGACAAGTGAGGGAAATAATTTGCTCAGAATGTTCATGTTCTGTTTTTCAGAAACTCCCTGAAGCTGTTTCTCTGCTACCTGCCGTTTGTTTTAACTTTCCCAACTGTAAGTTTTTGCGCGTTATGTATTGTAGTCTGAGAGACGTCATCATCAGGGACGGTGATTATGTGAAGCTGGGCCTTGCGTGACATCACATGTGATGACAGTTGATACTCACCACTGATCTCAAACTGAGTTTGTGACTTCATCTCATGCTGAGTAATTATTTAGGCTAAGGCTGCAAATCTTCGGTGGTGCGGCTCAAACTTTTGATTGAAACAGTTTAGACGGAGAGCGTTTCTGGTGGGATGTGGTAATTTACCTCGACTTTGATGGAAAGCATCATGAAATCATGATAAGAGGTGACAGGCTCAGGAAAAAGGGGCCGTGGTGCTGAGAGAATTAGACTGAACTTCCATTTGCCTTCTTAATTATGCAGCAGAGGATGTTACTGGCATGAATGGTGTGTGCCTTTATAATGTCACTGCTGCAAGGAATTGTGGGACGGCATGTGCACTATCTATTTTTCTTTTGTTAAGGACGCTCTGGTGTCCCTGTGAAAAGGAGATAAGACAAGAAGCTTGGAGGTAGCTTCCCTATCATTTAGGGAGTGAAACCAGCCCCTGTTATGGCTGCCATCATAACACTCAGTCTGGATACACGAGACGACTTTAAGACCACAGACATGAGGAGAGTTTCAGCTGATTTTTAACGTTTTAATCCTTTGAACACACATGAGATGCTACTGTAACGATTTCACAGTGATTCCTCACACATGAGATCTCACAGAAACTCATGTGAGCAAACGTGACTTAATTAGCATTAGCCTTCACATACACTCACACATCACATCCAACACCCCAGCAACTTCTGCCCACGCCTTTTCCTTGTCTGTGTGTGGCAACTAACCTTAGGATGTTGACTGTCACTGGTGATTGCATGTGTTTCCCTCAGAGGCAGCGGATCTGGAATCATAAATATATAAGATGTGATATTTACGATTCATGATTGGGGAGGTTACGACTTGATCGGGAACCATTAAATAATTGCATTGACACACTTGAAGATTATTTGGATAAATGATTGTTTGCGACAAGGCCACGCCCCCAAATGGTTTGGGGGTTGATGTCTAGTGTGCAGCCAACCTCTTGTGATATTGATGGTGTCCAGAGGAGGAATCTTCACATGGAGTTTTTGTTCTTCAACAGTTAGTCAGTTAGAAGATCAATAGCAAACATTTGTCTGTCACTTAGATATTTGAATCATTGTTTCAGTTCAACCTTAATGAAAAATGCATGATGTTGCTGCATGAGGTAAACATCTCAGTATGATGTCTGTGGATATACAGTATGCATACTGTGAGTACTGTACCTGGAGGCTCCTGGGCTTCTGACCCCTAAGCTGCCACCTCTGTTATTTTTAGAAGTAAATATTAGCAGCTTATTATGCAGTTGTGTTCGCTTCCGGGCGCTAACAAGGTGTTGGGGCAGAAGATGAGGCCAGCCTGGCGGACCTTCAAGTGTTGGCAGTGCACAGGATGTTCTGACACACACACACACGCAGAGCACTGTGTCTGTGGGCTGAGACATCTGCTCGGTGCACACATGGGTGAATCTATTTGTGGAAACACACACTCAAAGCCAGTCACACCAAACTTCATACACTTTGTAGACTCACTCGCTCAATTAGTCCGTCAGAATTTAGAGTAGAATTTGACATAAATGTCAAGATTCATGACTGAAAAGAGAGGCTTCTAGCATGACAATTAGTTATCTAATTAGAATATATGATTGAATATGGATGTTAAATGACAATGTGTCTGGGCTAAATAGTATCATTTCCCCAAATCAGACTGAAGTTTATAATCACATTAAAGTTTTAATAATCATAAATTTGGATAATGTCAGAGGACAAAGCAGCACTGGTCTCCATATTGCCTGGATTAGTGCTATCAGGCATCAGTGTGTGCTAATCACATATATTAAACAGCACTCTCTCAAATAAGAATATTACAACAGTAATTCACTTTTCAGTGTGTAAACTTTTCAAAGTCAAGGGTATTATGGGAAACCAGACACTGAGTGAAAGTCTGTTATGCTGAATACTGTATCTCTCCACTAACAGATGCATCATCTGGGCCGCTCAGCCCCCAGCCCCCACCCCTCCCAGCAATTTGTCTGCATCTAAGAGCTATTTTAGTTTGTTCCAAAGCAACCCTCTGGTTGTCACACACACACACACACACGCACACGCACACACACACATGAGAACAACAATCCATGAATGAGTCCCTGAGTAGAGATTAATGAAAATAATTTCATTTTCAGTTCATTGTGCAGAACAGATTTGTCTCTCTGTCCTTGGCCTCCTGGAGAGAGAGGGAGTTCAGTGTAAAGCCACAGACCAGCGACAGGAGGGGAATAAGACTGAGGGAGGTTGGGAATTGAGTAGTAATCAACAACTTCTGCATCAGCAAAGTGTTGGTGTATCATTTCCACAGAGCATGAAGAGCATGGTCAGCCTGGTCTACCTCTGGTGAATCCCATAGAACACATTGGTACAATAGTTCATTGTATTTTTCATATGAAGATATGATGTATGATATATTACTGTTTTTCTCTGTTTTATATTATCATGATATTTAGTATTATATTGTATCAGGTTGCTTATAATTTCTCTTGACTGAAAATGATGCTGCATATATTAATGAAATTATGAAATGATAATGGAAAAGAACAGTTCATTTTGGCCCTGATATCAATAAGATAGCTAATGTGCTAATGCTAGCTGCCAATGTAGCATTATGCAAAGTTAAGCCAACACAATGGCTTCCAGAGGTTTGTACTGACGGTCTTTTCACTGTTACTGTTTATTTTGAAAGCTGTGATTATTAATCCAGATACAATGTAAAAAAAAAATAAAAAAAAAAAGGGCTCCTGCATCAGTAAAATTCTGAGTGAACTCAGGTCCCTGCATCTCTGCCTCTCTCAACTTTTGCTGCACAATGAAGCAATAAGTCTTTTAGCTTAGCTTAGCATACCAACAGGGGACAAGGGGAGAGTGCATGCCTCTGTTTGAAGACCACAGAAGTCACCACTGGTCGTTGTTCAAACATGTGGATAAACAAATTTAGCAAAATATCAAGTTGTTGCTTTAACACCTATTGTTACTCCAGTGATAGTTCTGCAATTAAATGTTTGTCTGTTTGCATCTCTGTTCTTGTCTAAAATTGACCATGAAAACTCGACATTTTATACAAGATGAGATGTTTAAGCGGCACAGAACACATCCATCAGACTAATCTTTTCAGTGTATAATTAGAAGCACTTCACTTTTAGTTTTAAAAAATAATGAGGCAGGAACTACTGTCCAAATCCTTCCACATCGCCCCTTTTCATCCACTTTTATTTGCAGCCCTGAGAGAAAATAAGTGTCTAACAAACCATGACAGTGGTGCCGACAAGACCTGCAAGCGAGGAGGAGAACAGAAGGAGCGTGGAGCAGGAGGTTTAAAATTGAGTCTTAATTTGAAGGGATTCATTCCAAAAAATGAGAGGTTGACTACCTTAGAAATATGACAAAATAGCTGCAGACGAGAGATGTCTGACTCTAAATTATTTTGGAAGTTGTTCTCCAACTTAAAACACTTGTGTGTCAGATAGTGACATCTAAGGTGAGCTGTGTTTGTCATGTTTGTTTTGAGAACCGCCAGAGATGACATTGTTGTCCCAGAATACATCAGAGGGATTTTATCCAAAGGTGGTAGTAGGTGGGTTTAGGATGGAGGATAAGGAGACTGAACCTGTCACTTCACTGTGTTTGTCGTAAGAACAGAGAAAACAAAGCTGGCTTGTGTCTTCATCGCGTGCTGTCTGTGGTCTGCTTTTTTTCTCTGTGCTGCAGTCTGTAGTTAATACAGATCAATCATTCTCACAGTGCTGCATCAGTAAAGAGGTCGTATATCACATTGTTTTGTGCTTTAAGTAGAAGTGGAAATTCAAAATTGTTGTTTGTTCACTGCTGAAAGTCTGCAGTTGAAGTATGTATTAGTTCAACAACCAAATAGGTTTGTGTCATATTTAATAAACAGTAAAGACAGAATATATGTCTTTGTTGCTGATGGAACAATGTAAACACGTTTTAAAATGCTACATTGTGTTGGAGGTTTTTGAGTTTCACTAAGTGAGTAAAGTAGCTCAGTAAAAGCAGGTAAAAGCAGATGAAGTGTGACATTTCAGTTAAGTGTAAAGCTCAAGTGTGAGCTCTGTAAGCAATCGATGTGTGTTTGCTTACAGTGGTTCAAATGTCTGCTTCAGGCTTGACCAAACTGGTTTCTACGGTATCTTCATCTGCTATCACAGTCTGGCCCTTTCCTCATATCAGATATGTTGTACAATTACAATTTCATTTCAGTTATCTGTTTTTACAGAACCAAGGAAAATCACTAACAGTGGCCTGTTAATTAGTTGTTTAATTAACTAGACAACAGTATAGGTGAGGTGTTAATTTGCTCACTGTAGCTGAAATATTTGAAATTATTTAAATGCACTAACAGATCTGTTGTAGTAATAGAACAATGAAACAATGAAAACAGGAGCAGGTCGAGATGTTTTATAATGTTAAATTCTTCATCTGTGAGATGTTTTTATGAGAGTCTCAGCTGAATGTCTAAAGAGGTTTGAAGCATCAGGTCAAATGTGAGTAAGTGAAAGGAGCTGAGGTGTCAGCTCGAGGTGAAAATGCTAAAAGCAGTTGAACTCGTGTTTTGAGAGTATGAGGCAAAAGCAGAAGCTGCTGAAATTTCAGTTGAAGCGCAAGTTGTGGAAACAAATTGAACTTGTAAGACCATCAGCAGGTTAAAGTTTAGCCTCTGAAGATGCTTGACTTTTGTGTGCTAGTGGGCTGTAAGCAGTTTACAGTGTCAGGTTAAGCAGAGCTGGGTTGTTGTGTAACTGTGTTGTGACTTTTTCTTCAAGAAAATATACAAATCTCATTTGTTGTAAGTCACAGCAAATGTATATTTATATTAATGAAGACTGTAATAATCTGAATGACATCTTCAACATCACCATTAGCAAGAGCAGCCTGCAATTAATGCAAATCTTTTTTCCCATTGCCAGAGTGTGTTTTCTAATTAGGCCCAACAGAAGGTAGAGTGAGGAGACCATGTATCACAGTGAGGTCTTTGTGCTGCTCTCTCTTTAACTGGCTTGAAAACAAAACAGTGTGTTTTGTTTGTTCCTCTCTCGGTCTTAAATCACCAGAGAGTTGAAGATGTGAGTGGATGGAGCTGACAGTGTTTTGAAATCAAATAACATTTAGTGCAGATCTCCACTGATTCTCCACTTATTCCCTATAAAAACCGTTGTCCAGGCCAGGACAGCTGGAGGACGACTGTGGCAGCGAGATAGTGACGGCTCTTCCCCCTTCGTTACACATGGATGGCAGGTCTCTCCGAGTCGGAAGGCAGCCCCCTCCATGCGATTTCTCAGGTGCATTCAAACAGACAGTGATCCCCGTGGGCGAGGTCAGGCGAGCGCAAATGTACAAATTGTGCCCTTCACGATTGCCCCTCTCTTTTCATCATGGTGCCTTAGCTGAGGTGAATAATGGTCCTGCAGGCTGCGGCCCAGATAATGTTTACACTTAATATTTAAACTCACATACCAGCTCTTTTTTTAAGGTGTCATTCAGATTAATGTCACCAGATCTTTGACATTTGACTACCATTTTTCAAATTAGCACTGAATGTCAATCATGTCAATAATGCATGCTGATTGTATTTAAAGCCGATGAAAGATCACTTGGAGCCATGGCTGGAATTAGGATTCAGATGACAGCAGGTAGTGCTGAATCATTTGAGGAGGATGATATTAAATCTTGCTTTGTTGGCCTGTCAACCAGAGAGAGGTGACGTGCTTAAACCCCATTAGTCATATTCTGGTCGTGATTGCTGGAACTTTCCACGCTGAGACGTCCCCCTTTAATTAAACCTGTAATGAATTTCCTGGAAGCAAATACCGAAACAAATGTAAGCAGCAAAGGCTTCCTTCCTTTTTGTTAGTCACCGCAGGTTGTTTCCTCCAAAGGTCACAGCAGCAACCCACTGTAGCAATCAGCTTACTGGGAAATAAACACCATAGCAAGTAAAGACATTGGTATTTTGTAAATAAGTAAATAAGCAAAGCAGATTGAAAAAAACAAACGGAAAAAAAACAGGACATGACAACTGATTGTTTTAAATGTACAAAGTTGCACAGGTCTTTTTATCAGTATTTGAAAATATTCAACAATGAAAGTTAAATCAAACAGTAAGAATAAGTAATAACAATAATTAATATCAGCAATAACTAGACTTAAAATCAGAACTTTTTAGGGTTTTTTTCTTTTTTACTGAAACACCTGAGGGAAGCAAATCAAATGAGAACCAAGAAAAAAAAATTAACCACTGAATTTTAGAAAAAGAAGAAAAAAAATCACAAAATAAAGTCAAGACAAGCTCATACAGGGGTCACTCACTTCATCCGTATGTACAGCACATTCACTCTACAACTGTGCAGGACAGCAGTGATGAAAATGAAAAGTGGTCTCTGCAGTCGGACAGCCTTTAACATCAGTATTGGCAGCTGTATGGAATTCACATGTAAAGGCAGAGTGAAGCAGAAAAACTACAACAGAAACAGGAAAACCCATTTGGAGCTAGCTGGCAAACGCCTTCTTTTTCCTTTATGCTTGTATTACAGTCACAGAACTGACAGAACTCCATTTGTTACTCTGATTTGAAAGGCTGAGAGGACTGAGAAAGCATTGTCCTGTTCAAAAAGTAACCAAGCACAACCCAACATAGTTTCTGGTTTAAAAATGGTCCCTGGATGCATAAGACACTGCCGCCCTTCCTGACACCTCCTGACTTTAAAAAATTCATTCAAGCTTGTTTCCGTAAGAAACATGACATCAACATTAGTTTGTGGGGGGGTCGAGAATCACATTTCATGTTTGTCTGTACATTAATCAATATTCATTACAATTCATCTTAGTAGTCCTCATGGTAAACTTTACTTTCTGTCAAATCTCACCAAAAAACACATTACTGGAAAAGAGGGAAATAGAGATGCAAAGAAACCTTTGGTCAAAGAGTGTACTCACAAAGGAAAAGATGCAATGACGAGATCAGAGGAAATCATTCATCACTCAAGGTTAACGAAACAATGAAATCAAAGAGCAAAACTCAAGTGGTTTTCTATATGTTTCTCTCTCTCTTCCTAACAATATGGCCCATAGTTCAACCCTCCTCCCATACAGTTGGGTCTGTAAGTTATACTGGTTTCCTCACAGAGGAAAGAAGGAAAGAAAAAGGTGCTCTTTTCATGAAAGTCATGTTTGTCTTGATTGTCCACAAAAAAGAAGTGCCAGTAACCGCGGCCAAAGGATGTACAATCACAGCATAAAACGACAACATCCTTTACTGGAAAGGAATTACGAGTCTGTAACGCGCTCCTGAAAAGACTCTGAACCTGCACTGAATTGGTGTTTTGTATTTGTGAGACTGTGTGTGCACATGACCTGTGCAGGTGTGTCTGTAACCGCCCCTGTCGTTGGGTTGTCTTCGCTCTTATTCTGACACTGTCTTATCCTGTGTTGCTTCTTCTTGCAGACAGCTCTTGCGGACGATGGGCAGCGGATGGGCCTCTGTGTTGAACACCCAGTCCTCCAGAGGGAGGAGGTCGTCGTCAGAGAAGAGCAGGTACAGATACCTAATTAAAACCAGAAAAAAACATCTGTTAGTTCAATCAAAGTCACGGCTCAGTGAATACTTCTTCTTCTCTGTCTCTATGAGGCCAGTCCTTCATAGAAAGATCACTACATTATCACTAGGAGGTGCACAGAGATGCCTTTATCTGTCTCTGTTTAACCTCAAATTATCTGTATTTAAACTGGAAGTGGGTGTGTGAGCTATTCTTTCTAGATGAGAACAGATGTAATCAAATTACAGAAGAACATTAATTTAAAGGAAGTCATGTTAATTCTGGCAATGCAGAGGTCTTCATAGGATTAAAATGATATACTGTTGGCATATAGATAATTATTGGGATGTATTTTCTAGCTTCACATACTGCACCTTTCATCTGTTTTTCTATATAGATATATATTTAGTTTTAGGATTAGCTTCAGTAATACGTACTAATTGAAACCACTTTCAAATATTTTTTTTCCCTGTGGAGGAAATGAATACATCCAGCTACAGCAACACATTCTACGTCTTATTTAGATATTATGCATTGCATATAGAGTTTGGATTGAAGCCACAGCCTCAGTAAATGAAACCATCAGGGACACATTCCATCGTGGAAATGTAAAATAAGCTTTCTTTAATAATAATGGTAATAATGTTTAGATATGAAAAGTATTCTGATCCATTTCATTATCCATGCCTTTTGAAATATATACTGGCATTCGGACACTCGGCCACTAACGCATGAAGTCAATTCCTTTGCCACATATACAGTAAATAAAGTATCAGTGTGGCAGCAAAGCAATGAAAAGGAGGATGAAAAGAAACTCCAGCTATACACCAGTAAGGCACAGGAAGTTTAAACAATATCTTCTACATTTGTCTAATGCAGACAGGTGAAGCCTCACATTACATAATGGTTTAAATTAATTTTTGCACAAAATGACTGTGGATATATTTGGTCTAAAATCAATTTAGGAACGCACTTCTAATGACCAGCATGAACAAAGAATGATTACAGTAATTACTATCTCTGTGTCAGTGTCAGTGTGGGTACCTGACTAATGTTTGACAAGACAAAGTTGAGAAATAGTGAACCCACCCTCTTACCCCCAGTTGCGTTTGTGACACAGTGCCCCCTCAACAGGATGTTTCTGGTAGAAAATGACACATCCCACATTTTCTTCAAGGACTAACCTGAAGCTAAGGTCATTGTACTTTTCACAGCTTTTACAGCTGCATTTCTGTATCTGCACATAAAGCAGAACATTTTCTCAGCATTGGCCACATTTATAAAAACACTAGTTTTTTGTGTGTGAATGCCCATTAGGAACAGCGGGGTGCAGCAGCACAGTCCTGTCTCCTGGAAAGAAAAGGCTCTTTACCACCTCTTAACCTGCACCACAGAGCTCCCTGAATAGTTGGTGTTGCTTAATGACCCAAGAGTGAGGCGAGGTAAAATTGAGGCATTTAAAAGCACAGCATCTCTGCACCATCCCCGTTCTTTTTTCAAGTGAATGGAAGAAAATCACATTCTAAGAATGATTGGAAACACCTCAGATGACTCCTGAGCACTGAAGGAGAGATTGTGTCTGTCTGACAGCAGGAGTACACTTCACAGACAGAGCAGATAATAGGCAAAGACCAATCCTCAGCAGTCAGCACAGGACTCTATTTTACTTTCCATATTGATAATGGTTTATGAATGCAGAATGTAAAATGCCATTTGCTGCATTCTGTTACCAAGGGAGATATGGAGAGGAAATGGGAACTTACTTGAGTGTCTCTGAGAGGAAGAAGCTCTGCTGCATGTTATCGTGGCTGACTGTGGTGGTGTAAACGTCTCGGATCCCAGAAAAGCCTGACTCCACTCTGCAGTGCTCCTCCAGGGCCTGACGAGAAACCAGAAGAATAGGTTTAAACACACACCTGAATCTTTTATTCGTGAAACTTTTATTGCTGTCACGAGCTTGACTGTACAGTTTCCCAGCACGCACTGAAGAATTCATGGGCCGTCCGTTTGTACAGCCTGGTGCAAATAGACAAAATATTTTGCGTCCATGTTCAGCCAAAGAAAGCATGTCAAGCGCCTTCAGGTAGATGCACAACTGAAGCCCAAGCAATGCTAAATCTGACAAGGGCTAATGGAGAGTGGCTGAGCTAGCCAAGCGGATTAGCACATTATTACCCCAGCTACAAAGGGCTGGCTTATATGTGCTAATTAACAAAGACCCCAACGTGTTAATGCTCGACGTTCATGAAGGGAAGCGTTGTGCGCTGCTTTCAACCTTTGTGCCCGATAATTAAAAGCCTGTCAAACTCGTCAGCCTGATCTCTCCACTTCTGCGCGCACTAAATTAATGCTAGATCTATCATGCCAGCTCTGTGCATTTTACTGCGGCTAATGTCCTGTCTATTGCCACGTTAATAATGGTGCTCCCTACACAACCTTCACCTCCTGCTAGTGAGGTTGCTTGATCTACAAGCTAATGTATCGTGGCACACAATATCAAGGAAGATGGTCAAGGTTAATTAAGGGTGTTAAAGGTGCTTGACATAATAGGTGACTGCAATTTATATAAGAATAGCAGCCAGAGACACTGGAAAATATAATTTGTATTAAAAAGCATTAATGCACAGTATGTACAACAGCAGAAGTTCTCTTTAAATACAGTACAGGTCACTGTTGGATTATGGGTTGTTGCTTTAATGTTGCCGGACTACTCAGTTTATCTTTATTCCACTGCACAACTCTCTACAGTGTGATGGTACAAACATGAATGGAGGGTAGTTATTGTCTGTATCCAGGCAGCAGGAGGAGAGGATGTGACTGATCACCAGGATTACAGACTAACAGAAAGGATCTAAACTATGGTTATTTGCTTGCTATTGCTGTTATGCTTCTTGCTGGTGTCTGATTGGTCATTGTTTGTACAGCCAGTTGTCATTTATCTTAATACAAAGACTGGAAGAAAGAGGAAACTGCACTACCTCTGCTCAAAGGTAATCAGCCAACCAGCACACTTATTAATCAATAATGAGACTAATAAATACAGTAATTTGCTTCTTTGGTTTAATATCTATCTAGTTTTGTCATCTAATAAATTTACATCCTGTCAATTCACTTTGTTGATAGTTAATGCCGCTAATTTATTTTCTTGTGACTTATTAACATTTTTTCTATAGACAGACTGTCTTATATTCTGAATCCACTGTAAAGCTCATTGAGACAGATTCATATTGTATGCTGTTGCCTTTGTACAGATTGAACAAACAAGATCTGACATGTTAATTAGTGCTACCTTTAGACAGAGCCAGACTGTTTCCTCTGTTTCCAGAGTTTGTGTAGTGACATCAGTCTTCTCATCTAACTCTTGGCAAGAAAGTGAATAAGAAAGTTTCCTAAAATGTCACATTCACTGCCACTTTCCTTGGTGGAAAGACTTCAGAGACGAAGACTCATCATCTTATCTAATACTTTGAGTTTCCAAGGAGGACTTGTCTGTTTTAAAGTCTATTTTCATAGAAGGAAAAGAAGGATCATCTTCTGATATTCAGACAAGTAAGGGAAGTATCAATAGCATATTTAGGGTCTTACCTCCACAGCCTCCCAGCCCCACTCTCTGTACTTGGGGTCATGGGTAAGTCTCCACATGTACATGTAGCTCTCGATGACTTCTGGTCGTAGGATGTAATATCTGTCGCTCAGTCTGGTTGCTGTGGCCTCAGCTCCGCCATCAAATCTGAACGCCTCGGGTCCCAGTTTGGTGGCTGACCAGAGACACAAATTTAAATTTAAAACATAAATCTTTTGTCAGTTAACAGACCTGAGCACTCGTTCCACAGATCTGTAGCGCATTTCCAAATCCTTGAATCCACACACAGTGAATACTCTGTCTTTCTTTTCTCATAAAGGACCAGCTGTGCAGATGGTCTGTGCGTCATCCTGCTTACTCTTCCACTTGCTTCCATTATACTTGTACAACCATTCAAGCCTGCTTGGCGAAGAGATCCTATTCATGATACCGCACAATGAATCCTATTTCTGCCAAGGTCAGGACAGGAGCATAAGCTCAGCAAATTAAAATTTAGAAAAATATTTTGTGAGTGAAGTTGCATTATAGTATGCAAGATCACTTTAAAATTGTATGTCTGTGCACTTGCATAGGTTAGACATTATCTTTTTCTTGGGCTTATCAACTGTGATTTTCACAAAACGCTGGACAATGGGGAGAATCTGAGTTGCTACATCCAGTCAAACATGTAAGGAGAGAGGAACCTCTACACTGTATTTTCGAGACAGATGGGTAGAAGAGAGTAAAATTCCACTGACTGAAGAGGACTGGTCTAACATACTGATGCACAGCGAACCACCACCAGCTCCAGGATGTGGAAGGAATTTTGATGGAAAAATATAATCAGGATCTTTATTACTCCTAAAACTAAAAGGTATCTGGTTAAATACTACTAGCTGCGACCAAGAAGGCAATCACCAGGAAATGGTGTAGAGAAGACCCTCCCTCTTTGAAGAACTGGTTGGACACAGTTGATGAGATATTCGACACAGAAAGACTCACATATATATTGAGACTCCAACAAGCTGAATTTAATGCCAAGTGGGACAAGTGGACATCATACAAGTCTCATGACAGGGACGCCACTGGAGACTCTGAATGAAGTTAAGGTCATTTCATTGCCACAACAAAAGGCATGTAACCCACTGATGCTGCTGTTCTTTGTTGTTTTAACTTGAAAATTAATAAAATTTAAGTTACAAAAGAAAACAAACAAAAAAACGTGGTAACGTAAACTATCAGCAATTGAGCAAAGACAAACAGACACTGCAGGTGAGACAGTAGCTTGAAACCATTTGCAAGTTTGTTTTGGATAATAACAGGTTGTCAGTATCTAAAACTGTTTACAAAGTAGACAGAAGTAACAGTAGTATCTGCACAGTCTCCACCAATTCCCTGGACCTTCATTACTTTACAGTTCTTTCCTGTCTTATTCGTTCTGAATTTCTACCATCATACGTGCTGGATATCGTCTGGTAAAACTAGGTCGTGGCTGGAAACCAGAGGGGACTGGGCCTTTGCAGTCAGAGCTACTTAAATCTGGATCGACCTGCCAGAGAAAATCAGACAGCTAGCTCTTTGTTTTGGTTTCAGTATTTTAGTTTTATTCTGTGCTTCCATTGCATTTGTTTTTTGTTTTTTAAATCTGAATTTCACTTGCTTATTACTTTAATCTTTATTTGTATAAATTTGCAGCACACAGCTCATGGCATTAAAAATATAACAAGGTTTTATTTCATCTCATTTCATTAAAAAGCTGTTGTTTGCCATTAAAGAGACCTTAAATTCATCCATGTTTATCTTTTGTCTGATAAACTCAGCACAATGCACCACAGCACAGCAAATAACCACAACAATGACTCACTTGCTCCAAGTCGAAACAACATTTCTCTTGTTTTTTTTGGGTATCGTCTTGAAGGATGTCTTCCTCACAAGTTCACATTAAACACACCAGGAGATGTCTTAATTCCTCAACCACTATTTCAACCTGTAGACTCCACACCCTGCTCACTGACAGGCCGTTAACTCTTGTGACTGGAATGCTGAGACCCCTAATAGAGAGTCATCAGTAACTCAGAGCACAGGCAACACAGTTGATTTTCCTACAAGTTCATCAGATGAATAAGACTACTGCATCAAACAAAATTAGGAATTTAGTCTCAGGATT
>OMNW01010025.1:61171-85969 GCA_900303245.1 Selene dorsalis | reverse complement strand
TCTCAAGATTTGTTTTACGTACTCTGGGAATTGAATAATAGCCTTTTACACTATAATAAATTTTCTTCTAACAAACCTGGATTTATTAACAACAATTTTATTCTAAATTTTGCACCTGTCACCAGACAAGCCAGAAAATGATGTACCCCAAATATACAGTCATGGAAAAACTGATAAGACCACCCTTGTTTCTTCAGTTTCTTGTTCATTTTAATGCCTGGTACAACTAAAGGTACATTTGTTTGGACAAATGTAATGAAAACAACAAAAATAGCTCATTAGAGTTTAATTTCAGTGCTGATATCTAGACATTTTCCATGGTTTTCTTGATAATAACCAAAATCACTTAAGTTCTTACATCAGTAGCTACAGTATGGCACTGTACTGCCAAAAACAGTGCTTTTAGTCTTTCCATGTTTTCTTTTCTGTCTGTTAGTCACATGATACACACAGGAGTTAGTACTTGATTGCATAACCACTGCATTAAAATGAACAAGAAATTGAAGAAAACGAGGGTGGTCTAAAAAATTTTTTCCATGACTGTAAATGTTGCTGTTGCAGTCATAACCCTGGTAGAAATGTATGTGTTTAGTATGTAGAAGGAGTAAAAGGTCTGTAATTTAACCTTTTATGTATAAGACACATTTTTAGCCAAAAGTCTGATCTGATAGTGTGTTGACAGCCGTTCTAGTGATATAAGGAACCTTAATTGCTTTGCACAGATAGAACCAGGAGACATACAGCTTTCAACAAGGAATATTCTGTGGAGTTTGTGTGAAGACTGAGTCAGGTACACACAAAAACACAAAACATGAGTAGAGTGGTGCTACCAAGGAGAAAGCCTTCCACAGGCGGGATGGTTTAACGTCAAATAGTTGCAAAAGAAAAACCAAAACCTCTCAGCCTACCATTAATCCTCCTGCAAAGGCTGCGGATGGAATAACTTTAAAGGGATATTCCGACATAAATGTAACCCATGGTCTAATGCACGGCGAGACTGAGTAGAACACCCCCTCGAGAGATCGAGTTTTCCAACCCCAAACTTCTCTAGTTGTAGTGACTTCAGCACAGACAGCCAGATAGTAAAATACTGCTGTCTTTGTAGCCAAGAGCCAACCAGGATCAAAAAAGTCACTCATAGCCACAAATAATGCTCAGAACAGCACCATACTTCATCAACAGTACAAATAGGGTCCCAGCGCATAATATGAGACATCAGACACCTGCTAGCTTTGCCTGGTTTCTACTGAAAAGAGACAAAAACAGAACTCACCCACTCTCCTCTGCTATTTGAGAATTTATGGTACCTCAAAAGTTTTTGATGAAGTGCTGTTGCTAGCAAACTCATCACGCCTTTCTCATCGCCCTGCCCACACCATTTCACCAAATCCTGTCCCCACTGAGCATCTTTTTTTATTTTTTTCCCTCCAGTCTAGAATAACCCAAAAGTGATTCTTGCAATCAATCAGTCAGTCGAGTTGCTCTCCACATCTGCCCTAAAACCAGTAACCTTTCCCTCCCTGCTGCTTCTTATGAGATCCCCAGTTTCCTGCACTGGGCTCAGGCCTGCATCGGTCTTGCTGTGAGGATGGCGACGATCCAGAGGAGCAGCAGAAGGAGAGTCTTTGTGGTATCAGTATTTAAAGACAGCTAAATAGCAGCCACTTTGCACGCAAGCAGGAGGCAAATCTCGCCTCTCTCTTTCGCCTGCAGACAGTTAATCCAGGAGCGGCTAAGCACCATCCAGTTCCCTTAATGAGTGAAGAGAAACCTGGTGGATGACTATGAAAGAGAAACCAGAGAAGCCTTTTGGGCCTGCAGATCAAAAGTATTCCAACTGCATCACTGAAAGTGTTATAAGTCACTTGAGCTTACTGAAGAAGCGAAATAAAAAAAAATAAAAAAACACACACTCAAAAAATCCTTTTGGATGAATCCTTACAGCCCACCCATCAGAAGAGGGCATTATAAAAGCTTGAAATTAGCAAAGGAGATTATTGTCAGGGCCAAGACAGAAGAGAGATCAAACATAGGTCTTGCAAAAAAGAGGGAAAGGCAGAGAGAAAATAGGCTTTCTCGTGTATTCATCCCTTTTTTCACCTTCTTTCTTGCATGTTTCTCTGGAGTGTATTTCTTCAGTAGGTATGTGTGTGCAGCCGTGTCCTCCAGACTTCCTCATTTGTCAGTTGGCACCTCAGTAAATTTGCTCGTGGACGTTTTATAACAGCGTTCGCTCTTCCATACTGAACCCCTGGTTTCAGTCTTTCTTCTAAATTACAAAAAACTGATTATCAGTATCTAACACACTTAAAAGGCTCCTCTGCATCTGCTGCTTGCAGCTGTGAGGCGATGGAGTATAATTGGCAAGTTTAATTCCTCACTGGTCCTTATTAGGCCTGTCAACGCTGTGTTGAAGCGAAGAAACAAAGAGTTATTGTCCTTTTTTGAGCCAGGGCAAAATTAAAATGCCTTGGGCCCTTAATTCACTGTATGCTGTTCTCCCGGACTGTTAATCTTCCTCTGTTACTGTAACCCCCCTTAACAAGGCAGATACAGTGTACCACCACTGAAATGAACCATAGCATTTCACTACCATGTACTATATTGAAAAACAAAACAAAAAAAACAAAGAAACTGGAGAACACCAAATAGAAATTTCTTGAATGAAGTGTGTGGTCATACTAGCTGCACAGCTGAATTGAAATTTCAACAGCCACAGTTTCTGAATGATGACTCCTATTGCCTTGATGATCCTAAGTCTTTTCCTCTAGTATATTACTAGGTTGAGTATTGTTGATTGATAACAAGCAACTGTAAAGTGTGACGATGTAATTAGGTAAAATGGATCATATGGACACAGTAAATGTGTCTTGATTCGACATGGTACATTTAGATCCTAACCAGAAGAAGAGGTTCCCACCCACTGCCCTTCCTCCTTCCTTACCGACTATTGTTTCTAACTGCCCCCCCTTGACATCCCTGACATCTCCACTCACCTGAGCGCGTGTAGCTCTCATGGCATGTGTGTGTGATCTCTGCAGCCAGGTCCAGGTAGTGTTGTCGCTTCTCTGGAGCGCCGTCGTCAGCACCGATGCCGATCATTCCTCCGGAAAAGCAGGCCAGGTGACCCATCTTATGATCCAGGATCCCACCTCTCCACTCTGCCATGTAGGTGAGGCCTCCAGGTGACTTCTGTACCAGGTTGGCTTCAATCGCCTGCAACAACACACATGTCAGTTTCTCACTATTGTTTTAAGGATAGTTTTAAATCCTGTATTTGAATCACTGGTTCAAATTGCAGCAGGAAGTTGTGCAGTGTAAAAGTCATGTTTGCTGATCTGCCCAGGCTTTCATGTACTCAAACATATGAAAAGGGAAATGACTCCATCTGGTCACCTACAAGTGAAGCACTCAGAGTTTTATTTTTCATTCCAGTGTTTCAGCTAATTGCTGTGTGTGACTTTTAGATGTGTCTGTGTCTAACACCTGCAAAGACAGTTGTTAGTCTCTGCTTGGTATCTGAGTTCAGCTGTGCTTCAACGCCCTTTTCCTCTCTGTGCTGAAATGCAATCATATTCTGCTGCACAAATATGCTGCAGTCTCAGAAATGGTCTTTTTTCACTAAGGATCTTAGAGTGCATCACTGGGCAAACAGATATTCCACACACAGTTAATTAACACTACACAAATAAATTCAAGTTTTAACCAGCTAAACACAAATTTAATTGATTTATTTGGTGTAACTCTGGGTTGTTTTCTATGTGTCATGCACAGAGAGTTAAGATAACTATAAGAACATGAGTATTAGAGGAGGTTATTTTCATGATCTGAACTAAAATTTTAGTTCAAAAGAGAATTTCTCTTTGGTGATTAAAAAAGTAATTATTATTCTTATACTGATAGAGCCCACCCTCAGTGCTATAGTTACCAGTCTAGAAACTACCATCTACCACTACCCAACGGAACTTCAGTGGAGCCAGTTAATACACCAATTAAGACCACGGGATGCAATCACGCCATTAAGCTCACAAACTAGACTGATTGATGCGACTTCTCAAATTAGTTTGGATCTGATAGCCATAATTGAAGGAACTAGACTGAGCTTTCAGGCAGAGGCACACCACTTCACAAAGTCCCATCAGAGGGCATCTCCACTCTACGTGCACATGTGCAGTCATCACACACAGTAAAGTCCAACTGCTGTCGTCCTGTAAATATCTGCATTTATATGTTAAATTATGCATGTTTTGTGTAACACATGCACCACTCTGCACAGATGGAAGTCAGACCTCCGAGGAAATCCATGTGATACACTGTGAAAAACTGGTCCAATACAAATTCTCCAAGGGAGATGACGCTGTCTTTAACCTGTTCCTGAAGTTGCATTATTTCATGAGATCATCTCTTAATGACTCATCACTTTGTCGTTCCATGTCACTTATTTCTCTTCTGCTCATTTTGCATTTAATTGCAGGTCTGTGATGTTCTGCAGCGACACCCCACAAAGTCTTAATAATTAAAAGAGTAAACTCCCTCCCGACTTCCAGGTCCAATTGTTGGATCATTAATTTTCTTCTCTTTTAAATGGTTCTTTCAGGATTAAGAAAACAGCTGCACCATCCTCTCTGAAAATCAATACTGTAGCGTGTACTTGTCTTTTCAATAGTTCCCTCCCACCACTCTTCTATAGTGTATGAGAAACCTTTCAGGCTAAATAAGGGTTAATAAAGATGCAATATGCAACAACATCAAACAAAACAAGGTAATGTGTATAATATGAAGCTCATAAAAACCATGTTCATACATTGTTATAGTGGGCTGAGAATGATGATTTTCCTGCTAATTAGCTGTTGTATAATTGGAAAATGTTCTCTTTAATTGGCAATCTACTTTTATTTGAATGCCAAAGATAATGAGTTGTGCTGTGTCTTCACCTTAGATCTCTATAAACACACAGTATATGACTTAATCTGATATTACGGGGGTCCTTGGCCATTTAAATACCAACTCACAGGGGAGAAGGGGAGTCTATAATTAATAGTTCTGCCTCTGGCTTGACCCACTGATGAGAACTAAGGAAATCTCAATGGCAATTTTAAGTCATTGTCTGTAATATTGTATCAGTAGCTGGAGGGAATATGGGCTTTACTCTGACATTATCTCCATTAAAGAGGAAAACAAACAGCGTCTGATGTGTGTTTATGCACGTGTGTACCACACAGTGGGTTCATGCTCACAAATGTTTTTCTGCAGATAGTAGGAGGGCTCTCTTTTTACATTACAGTACATGAACACACAAGTCACTTGCCATCTAATCACAGCTGTAATCACATTATGTAGTCCCAGGAACCGTTTCTGCATTATCATTACTCCTCTCCCCTATGACCACTGAGAACATCTCTGTCGCAATGATACTCTTACTGTATGTAAGCATCTATTACATCTCTACAAGCATCTGACGGAGTGTCACTGAATTTCAAAAGAAGAGGGAAACGCCTTTTCATTTGCATAAAAACATTTTCACAATGATAGCCTGCTTGGCACCATAACTCTGTTAGTTTATTTTCATTGTTTATATTTATTTATTTTTGTCAGACACAAACCCCGCTAGATAAATGATGATGATGATGATGATGATGGCGGCAATTTAACATGTTGATATAGCATCTTAAATAAGCTGCAGGACCACTTTTACTCACAGTCGTAGTGGTAATCTTACTATGCCAGTAGTCTGAACTGAACTTTGAGTAGTGTGGAGGTGACAGCAGCACTGAATATTGCACAGGCCTTGAAGCTCTTTCCACAAGGCTGCATGAATATGAGCAGTATTAACTAAACTAACAACTACTGTAAATCACAATGACAAACAGCCATTAGTTAACTGGATAAATAAAATCAGTAATGTATCATGCTTCATATCTGTGAGGATTTCCTTCCTAAATATTTAAGCTACCTTTGATGCTCTCTTGTGATTTAGTGTAAAACTGATTCTTTTGTTTGTCTTGGGTGTGAAGGAATTTGTATAGTTTGTTCAATCAAAGGCTTATAAAGTTGACTCTAATTATTTATCGTGGACCCACGTGTACAACAGAAGATTAAAATATCTATACCTCCAGTGCACTGTAGTACATCTTCTTTGCATCGTCATCTGTCTTGTCTGACATCAGATATGATTTGATCAGGTACTCATAGAAACTATCCCCGAGGCCGCCGATGGAAACATGATCTACGAGGAGAGAAGAAGAAGGAAAGAGGATTTAATGAAAATAATCAACAGGGTTTCAAAAAGGTCTTTAGTCAGGGTATCCACAGTCATTGAAAAGGTTTCTTAGATATTTCCTCTTGCTGTAAGCAAGAATTTAAGTTATAAAATTATTTTTGCATCTGACTACAGCTGTTTGGTCACATTACACACTTTTAAACTGTGCAAGACTGTGAAAATCTAGCTGGGAAGTACTGAACCACTATCATAACACTGTGTTTCCATCTTACTTTCCATCTTATTTTCGCCAGTACCACTGTGAAACAGGTATTAAATTTTACAGGGTATTAAAAAGTAAAAAGTGTTAAATTTAACTTGGTGAACTCTGCAGAGTCCCCGATAATCCCATCACAGATGAAGTCTTACAGAACACCACATCTGATCAACTCTTGTTTGACTTTCTGGATTCACAATGCTGCAAAAACCTTTTGTGATAGAGCATCTGAAATATTCAGCACCGTTCTGACTGTTTGTCACCACTTTTGGCTTTTCTGATTAATTCGTGGTGTGCATGGTCATGTACTCACACAATGTCGAACCCACGCACTCTCTGTTCACGTATGGTAGAATATACTTTATTTAAAAGTTAAAACCTCAATTATGTAACATACTTGAATATTGTGAGTGGAAATTGAAACAAGTGGCTGTTGAGTGTCCTGTTTCTCGCTCTGAGGTCTATAGTCAAATTCATAAAGACAAATAGAATATTGCAGTGGGGGCGTGCATGAGTCTTCTTCTATCCACTCGTGTGCACACACACCTTTGCTCCCTCCCCCACAAGGTTATCACAGTGCTCCTGTATATGTCACTGACACAGGCAGATGAGGGAGAGTTGTGAAGCTTCCTGTCCCTGTGTGGTTATAAATATATACAGTTTTGCTCCTCAACAAGCTTGTCTGCAACAATTAGCCCCTGTAATCGTCTAGATTACCGCCTTTTCAGTCCCTCCGTCTTCTTATCCCGATCATTTTTTCAACTCCTTTTAGGTAAACCCAAAAGATCCAATTTCCTGGAGTAATTGAATTCATTATCATTTTAATAACCTGAGCAATGGGAGCCATATTTCCATTGCTATGAGGCTGGTATTAAAAATGAAAGGAAATAGGCGAATGGGTGGATGGATGACACAGATGAAGAGCTAAAAGAGCTTTGACATATGAGGTGACTCATGGTCTGTCAGAGGTGTGAAAGCTGGGGAAAAGGTAAAAACCTGGAAGGACATTCACTGAAGTCACCCTCTTGACCCACATAGGGGAAAAACACAATTGCTGTAATACTCAGTGGGTCACATGAATGACCTTACCAGGGCCCTGGGATTTAAAATGTATGTTTTCTAATAATGAAGGTAACAGTCTCACCTTGTCCTTTATTACAGATAAACCTGTTCAACACCCTTCTCTATGGATTAAATACTGTAACTGCACAGATGCTGAACCAGTATGAATCTGCTGAGTACAGTAATTACAGCACTTACGTTGGACCCAGTTGCCGCTGACTGGACTGAGGAAGTTGGGATACAGGCCATGGGGCTTTTCAATCTTGTTCAGAAGTTTCCTGATATTCATCACCTGCAGAGACACCAAGGTACAAATGAATATCCTCAGGCCAAAGCACAGTCACATTTTAATGTATGGAAGTATATCACTGTCTCAAGGCTGAAAATCATCAGGCTGGGAAATATTTCGCTAATAAGAAATTGGAGTTCACAGTTTAAAAACTTAAAATAAAGTGATAAAAATGTAAAGTAGACGAAAACAGTAAATTAAATTCATATTCCAGACCTTCTCAGTGTAGATGGGATTGGTGGAGAGCTCGGTTAGATGGACGAATTCCAGGTGAAGGGTCCCGAACTCAGCCAGGATGCTGCTCCCGGCTGAGGCCCAGCCCCAGCTCCAACTGGTTCCACTGCAGCAGAGACAACATCCCAACAGATAGACTAAGTACCACAGGTATTACAGCAACAAAACGTGAGTTTGGTTTTATACATTGCATTGTACACAGCCAATACATCGCACTTTCCTGGCTGGGAGAATTTCACAAACCCCCAATGATCTGACATTTCCAAAGATGAAGGTACCAGTGGTATATAAGCACAGTCTGTGCAATTTTCTGAAGTTCCTCCTGAGGGTTCAAAGTTCTCCAGCTTCATATGATCCTGCTATGTCCAGCAGTGTTATGTATTAAACTCCAGCCCACTGATCAGTTCTTTCACTGTCTCGTTCAGGAACGAGTCCCTGTTATTACACTGCACATCACATTCACAATAAGGTGGAGCTGGACAAAGTTAGAGAAAGTAACTGATCCTGTCCCTGATGGCCTTTTGGCCTTTTGTACTCAAACTTGGTTTAATACATCATAGCAGACACTACTCCTTTTTGATTTTCTTTTCAGGAATCAATAACCAACCACTGTTTCTCTCCAGTGTTCATCACAATGCATTTCGCACTCCCATTCAAAATGTACTCATTTATTCAAACCATTTAGACTTCAGTAAGTGCTACTTTAAGTTTCTTAATGCAGATCAAAAGAACACTGTTGAAACAGACCATATACTATCTGTTTTTATCTTGTGTGATGGAAACTTTAACATCTTTAACATCTTAAAGTTTTTAACTGTTGCTTAGGCAAATCAAAGAGTTACACTTTCCAAGGCCGACATTATTGTGAAAGAATCTTTTCACTGCATCATCATCATTATCATCATATTTTTAAGTTTTCTTCTTCAATTGATGCAGAAAAAATGAGAACTTCCAATAGCTAATTCTGTCACACTTTAAATTGTGCTATACTGGGACAGTGTGCCCCATGGAGTCACATGTTGAAAATTGCTGTTGTAGTTCATATAACTGGGAGAGTAAATGATGATGACAGTCTTCAGGTGAAGCACTATTAAAAACTGAACAAGGTGAATTAAGTTGAAAAGGCTATAACTTTCTGCAGTCAAATTCATTCAACCACCTGTTGAATACTGACATTATGTCAAGGTTATGATAACAAGATAAATTTTGGGGTTAATACATTTTTCCAAACAGAATCACAAAATAAGATATAACAGTGGTTGGACTTCATTGTTATGTTTACATCTCTGTGTGAAATGCTGGGTGACAACTTAGATAATAAATTGGGTGCCTGCAATGGAGTTGTGTTTGCGGATGTTTTGCCCTGATAAGTTAAAATATATAAAGTTAACTTGGCATAAAAACCTAATTACAATGTGTCAGACAAATTAGATTTCTGGCTGCTCAAAATAAACTCATCAGTCTATGAAATAACCTTTAGCCTTCTTCTATCACTAAACATTCGTCGGTGTCGGCTGTGATTGATGTGCATGTTAATTTTCTTTAACCTCAACTTGAAACCTACCAGTGCTGCCAAGTTATGTGCACTCAAGGTATAATAACAGCCTTAAAACGTTTGCTAGAAATGGTGAACATCAAGGGCGCCATTCAGTTTTATTTCCTCACATCAGTGTGGGTAACATCACTGTGTACAAATCTAATTCTGAGTGAGTGTGTGGTGCACTGCTGCTCACCCATGATTAGTGGAAGCAGAATGTACTATGAGAGTGACTTTACATATCCTCTAATAGATGCTGGGGTGGGGATCAGACATCCGGTAATGAATTGAACGGAATCTGTAGGAAGCGGAGGGGGTGTGGCAGATGGCTGGTGTGTGAGGGCAGAGGGGAATCAAAGAGTTTACCACTCAGCTGAATGCATCCATTAAAAGTTTTGGGGGGCTGCATCATTAGTAGCTCTGGCTCGAGTCACGTCTGATTCCTCCTTAAAGAAGAATCAATCTGAGTATCAAAGCGGAGGTGCAGGCCAATGGGCGCTGTGTTGTGAGTGATTAGAAAAGGGAAGAGGATATGGGAGGGGAAGAGGGCGCGGGGGTGGCGAGTATTATTCACATCACTGCTGCCTGGAAAGCAACAACACTGGCACTCGTTCATTAATCTTTTCACCTCGTTTAACAAACACACTCTCCTGCTCTTCCACAGCTACCAGAAAAATAATTTGGTGTAGAAAATGATGAAAAAAGCTAAAATCAATACCACACGTCATGCATAATGTGTGGAGGGGAAATTGGCGTTTTCTGCATTTACTGTAATAGATGAGCTCAAATTATTTTAGCCTGTGATGTTGACTGCGGCTGCACACCTTTTATAAACGTGTGACCTCTTGTATTTAATCATGTTTTTCATTTAAAGTTATAAGGAGTATCTATAGCTTTTTAGCCATATAAAACAATGTGGTGTGAGGTAACAACTGTAGCTTTTATACTGGATCTAACAAACACTGATATTATTCATGCCAAAGTATAAACTCTGTTCACTCCCACACAATTCAAAAGGTCTCCTCCATTCAGGGGTGACAGAGTGCAGAGCAAATTAAGAGCCTGGATGCTTAAAATAAAACCCACGATTGTTTTAATTATTTCATTTATTTATTTAGCAGTTGTCTCATTTAGTCAAACTATTCTTTGAAAATACTGAAAAAAGGATGGTCATAAACTGTCCCAGCCCAGAGCAACACTGACAAATATTGCTCTTCGCCACCTTAATATTCAGGCTGTAAAATGTGAAACAAATAATGAACTGATTATTTCCGCTCGTAAATAAACAATAACTTGTAGAGAGAATGTCGTCTGAATGTTGTCTTTCATCGATGACGCAACAAGTGCAATGGAGTTCAATCATGTCTACAGACCTTTCGCAGATTGTTTTGTAAATAACACACACACACACACACACACACACACACTCTTCGTCAGGTTTGCCTTCCCACACACTGACAGAGCCACAGGCTGTGCAGCAAAACTAAACTCCCCTGTATGCATGCTGCTTGCTGACTGTTGCACACTGCATATGTTCTCCTCTAAAGTGATGTGATGTGCATGCGTGCGTGTGTGTGTGTGTGCTTCGGGCGGGGCCTGTGTGTCTCTCCATAGCCTCCACCATGTGACCACACTATGGGCAGCACAGTTCCTCCTGTCCATCTGTACTGCAGAGCCATGTTGGTGATGTAGCAGGAATTAACTGTAGAATAAGGTAATTAAATCTGCCAGCAGCTGTCTAGTTTGGCTGCTGGGTTAATTGGTAGCAGGTGGATGACAGAGGCGCCAAGAAGCATCTTATAAAATTAGGAAGAGGTGGGTTTACTGTAGGATTTAGCACAATCTTAAAAACATACATAAGGAGTTTGAAGTTAAATAAGTCACAGTAATCTCACCTGATTGTGTGAGTGTAACATTTTAGGTTACCGAATGCAAACTTTTTTTTTACCCTGTTGTTCATGCCTTGTTGTGAGCACTGGCAACAACACACTTTAAGTCTGTCTGCGGCTTGTGATGGTAATTTGACTGTCACAGTCACAGTCACTGAGCTGTTATCAGCATTCATCAGTTTGTCAGATATTTTTCCTATAATCCTTTTCAATTCTTATTTCAGTCTGTTAGATCAAAAAGGCACATTTGTTATCCCCACTCTCACTCTACAAGGGTCAAACCCACATGGAAACACAGAGAGAAATTCACGGTCAAATCGCAGTGAAAATGAAAATAGCTCTTGGTCGTGTTGCATGACCACGGCATTAACACGGTTGTGTCAAAAAAGATTTGAGATTAGAAAAGGTAATGGTTTGGAACAGATTAAAAATTAACAACTCATTTAAAAACACACAAATATTATGATCTTCCAAAGTGTTTATGAACACAGATTAATTCTTATTCAAATGTCATCGACAGTGTAAAGCTTGGCCTGCAGCGGCTCCATTGTCAATAAACACAGGTTTCTGTTCTCGTTCATGTTTATTTTCTCTTTTTAAATTCACTTCTTGATGTTGAGAATATTTGCTGCAATCTCAGGCAACCTTCCTGCTTCTTTAAAAACACATGGAGGTTTATTTTTATGTGCAGAGCCGAAGGCAGAACTGAAATTCAGTATTGTTGCAGGTAGCTTAACTGAGCATTACAATATTAACATTTCTCCCACATGTTGACAACTTGCAGGTCAAACTTGCCACATGTTTTTTTGAAGTGAACTACTACCTCTGGCCTCGAAGATGAAAGGTCTTTTGTGAGCTGATTAATAACAGCCAATCCCGATACCATCTTTTTATCAGGGATGGAGAAGGGCAGTTGGAGGTGAAGGCTGGCGCTGAGACTCACCTCCCCAGGTTGATGACTCCTCGGGGAATTCCTGTCGGTGTGTTGAAGGCAGGCAGCAGCTTCTCTCCCAGTTCCACTGCTTTATTCTTGAACAGCTGGAGAGAAAACACAGAGGAATGCAACTTGTAAAACCTGATAAACAGATAAACAATACACCTAAAACCTGTCTGCAGTGCACAAATAATTAGAAAATGTATTTTACAATGAATTAAAAAAAACTGTCTGTCATGGAGGGAAAAACAACGCTGTGACAGAGTGGGATTCAAAAACCCTGCACGCATTTCCGCTGTTTTCCCTCTAAAAGCTAATAATGTGAAACATAAGGCGTGTTACAACAGAGGTCCAGCAAGATTAAAAGCAATCTCATCGATGTAATCTACAACAGTCCATTTAAAACCGCACTTCCCTCCCATTTCCACCAGCCAGACTCTGTGAGGCGGAGGATATGGCGAAGTTAATGTATCATCTTATGAGTTAGATTATCAGTCACTATATCTTCTTTAGCCGGTGGGAACAATGCTTGGGTAAAAGAAATGAAGACAGTGAAGAAAGATACTGACACCCTAACAATGAGAGAGACGTCGGAGGAGACAAAAGGGGTCAAGGTTGCATAGCAAGAGGCGAGGGGAGAGGGGGAGATTCATATGAGAGACAGAAAGCCTTGGAGATAAGAAAGAGCGGAGAGCATGATTGAGAAGAGACAGACATGGTGCACTGTGGGAAAACACAAAGGCATAGAGCAGTCAGGATGAGGGAGTGTGTGAGCGTGGCAGCAGTGTGGAGAAGTGAGTCAGCAAAAAAAAAAAAAAAAATGAGGGGAATGACAAAGAAACTGGAGAAAAATGCAGCCAGAAAGTAAGAAACCAGTGTCCTTCACTATGAAGACTGCAGATGTCACATGATAATGACTTAAAATGGACAAGTACTACTGTTTGAATACATAGTATACTAGACCTCTGAAAGTCTGGGTAGATAGTCATCTTCTTTGATGACTACATTTCCCATAATGCTTTGAAGGAGAAAAGCAAATGCAAAGAGAAGGTTTGCCTTAGATACAGTAAATTATGCTGTGAGCTGCAACTGCTGTTTCAGCCTGTATCACCTTAATCTCTGGAAACACCCCAACAACTAGTCAGGCTCCATTTGATTGTCCATTTTTACTACAACACCTACATTCACCTGTCCCTAGTTTACTACATGTGTGTGCATGGATGGGCATTCCTTTAATGAAGTATTTTCTCCATTTTGTGCTTTAAAACACATCTAATATCACTAGATGCACGTTACACACATAGATACATACATGATACATAGATATGTGCAGTATTCACCTGTTCTATATAATTTCACAGTTCCTGGCTTCAGTACCCTCTTAAAACTAATGTGAGCCTCTCCATGAAACTCTCATGAATATTATCACCATTCTAACGACCCCTGTGGGGTCGTTACAGATATAAAAGCCCTCTCGCTGTAGGGGTAAAAAAACAACAACAAAAAAAACAAATTAATACATGGATGACCGAATAGATGAACAAACAGAAATACTGAATCTGCGACTGTAATTTCCAAATGGCAAGAGTCTGCCATTTGTCGTGTTCAAGAAGAGATGTTAATAAGATGTTCTTACAGATGCTGTCAGAGGATGTCTGCTGCTGTACATGAAGAGAGCCACACACACAAAGTACCACATCAAACACAATCCTCCACTGGATCCAAACTGTGGATGCTTAGGGTTGGCTGCTGGCACTGAATACTTGAATTGTGATCAAATATTAATCAAACATCTGACTTAAATCATTACGGTGTCAATAGACCACAGGTTACATTCAAAGCTAAAAAACAAATACTCTGCTTCTCCTGTCTTAACATCATACCAGACTGAATCCTGTTGGTCTGAGATCACATCCTGATTTACAACTTCACAACTGTTGGCTGCTGTCAACTATGGACTTATTTAGCTCTCACTGCTTTGTAATCAGACAGAAGTGAGGCATTTGAGAGGTTTAACATTTTCTTCAGCTAAAAAAATAAAAGCTTGATTAGAAAACTTTTGACATTCTTCAGGATAAGTATCTAAGTTATGTGTCAGAATTGATTATGTTAGTTCCAAGATGCTGTGATACTTCTGATGTTTCTATCTGAAGCTCAATCTGTCTACACACTCCTGTAGTGGGATGGGACCAGGGTGGCACTGTACTGTCACTTGTTAATTCTGGTGTGTGTACGTGTTTGTGTTACACCCCCTCTCGAGTCCTCAGGCTCTCTGTTCTATCAAAGAGACCAGTAATGATCCTCCAACTGGTCTAATCTCTCCTCGTCGGCCCTCTCTACCACCACTACTGCTCAAACAAACCAGATGACCACAGGCAGTCACGCACACACAGTACAAGTCCTGTACTTGCATTATTTCTAACCAGCGGTCATCATGAAACCGTAAACCAGGACGAATTGAAACTCTCCCAACTGTGCCCTGAGGGTTTGGTGAACCCCCTCCCTCCCCCTCTTTATGTCTGCTGTTACTCATCTCCTTCTCAGAAGAACTAATGACCTGATTTTCTCCTGCTTATTTGTCAGATACATAGGGCATCTATATCCACTACACAGGCACAGGGGGAAAGAAACCCTTCCTGATGCCGTTTCGGTCACCCAGCAACAGACACATGATTTGTGCGCCGCGCCAGGGTCCTGGTGCGCTCTTGTGCTGTACCCCGCGGCGCTCGTGGAAAACACAGCGTCCTATGTTAAAAAGGCTTTAGTCAAACTACAGGTTTCTGACTGCAGTTCACCTAATGGCCACCAGTGGCATTAATAACATCCTTGTTACACTCAGAACTTTTAACTACCAGACAGGGTCAGCTGATTATATTGGTCTCATTTATTCTTGTTAGCTTGTTTATAAATTACTTGATTAATTACAATAAAACCCTTGTGGCTGGCATCTGCTCCGTGATTTACTGTATGCAGCACACAAACTAAATTAAGGCCTGCATTCATAAATCTGTATTTGCTGACATGCTGCTGCTCTTGTGCCACGCTCAGAGCCACCTCCAGCATGTGAGCTTCATTAGGCTACTGAAGCGCTACCGTAATTACACTTTGTGTGTTTGCTACAAATATCCATCCATCCAGAAATGCCGAGCTTTCACTATACATTCCAAAATTGGTTATGTCCACAATTTAGTTTTTTTTTCTACCTTTCTCTCCCTGACTGATGGAAGCAGCAGCTTGGTGGAAGACAGCAAAGAGCAGCATTGATCCAATGTGACAGCCGACAGGTCGCCGTCTTCCCTTTCAGTTGGGATTCCCAGTAGAATGGCAGATAGGAGGCTGGACACAAATGGCTTTTCTATCAACTCTTAACCACTGAAGGCATGCATCAGACATACAGTCATCTCTGCCACAGCAAACATCATCAGAGCCCAGCGGAGAGACACTTTGAGAAACTTTCCTTGGTCTGCCACTTCTGTTTACCAGTAAAACCTCTCAGTCGTCACCACAGGGAACAAGGTATGTGAGAAAATGGGCCCATGCTCTCATCCCAAGCAGCTGAATTGCTTTTGCTCTCTGTATGTCCAGCTGTCAGAACAACTGAGAAAATGCACTGTATTTTTTGACAATCATCAATAAATCATCAATCATCAATTCTATAGAAATTTTGAAAACAACAACAACAATGGTGTCAATCAAATTAATATTTAACTTTGTTTATTACATGTTTTGGCTCATTTGGCCAATAAATTAGACTGAAATACAAACGTAGGATGGTTCAGGGAGTGTGTGTCATAATATCCAGAAAAAGCCTAAAATCTGTCAACATGACATAAGGATTTCAAATGTCACGGTTGACGTCAGCACTGGTTTACTCCAGAAAAAAGATCAAAACAAACACTTCAGGTTGTCTCCACTGAATTAACTTCTCTGTGGCTCTCAGCCTCCAGCCCCCATTTTCCTGAAAAAGCAAATGTTCAAAAAGTACCAACATTTCCACTTCCTCTTTAAGGCTAAATAATGTCCTAAATCAGCTGGATGCTGGAGGTTGTGAAATATAATGAAAGTCACTTAAAAAGAGCAAAAGCAGGTGAGTTTGTCAGACATTTAGACAGCTGAGTGGAAGTTCAACTTAAAATTTTAAACAGTGTCTGTCTCTTAATTTAATGTTTGTACAAATATTGGTAAATCTGCCGTTTCTTATGATGTCCCCAGCTCATGGAGCCCACTGCAACACATCCTGAAGTTGGACGCACTTCCTTTACTTACAGAGTTTAGGACCTTAATCTCAGATCACTGTGTTTTTAATTGTGATTGTTTTAAATGATTATCTTCTTTATCAAATGTATATATTGTTTTGTTTGCAATGTTTTAAATGTGCCTGTTACCTCGATGACATTGAAAATGAGGGAAGCCTCAATGTCCCTCGAGAATAAATAAAGGTTAATAATAATAACAATGCATTGGTGGTATTACTGTTTGTCACAGTGATGACAGTCATAGAAATTGTCTGTGTTGTTGCCATCAGTATGTTTCACCACAATTCACACTTATTTGCCACTTTATTATTAAAGAGAGAAGTTGTTCAGTTTTTTTCTTCATTCATATATTTCAGGACAGTTTTATCAGACTGTATTTTCTTTAGCTGTAGTAAATGTCAACTGAGTTTATTGTATATATTATAACCAGTTCACTGGAACATCTCCAGACAGTAGAAAGAGGCAGAAAGTGTGACAGGGGTGTGTGTGAATATATGTACACCGAACAAAGGTCTCACCCAGTTCGCCTCTCTTCACAACACATTCTGATGAGAGAGGTGACAGTCATGGTGGAGATATAATATGGTGATAACTCTATGACCGGTCGCTGATATGTCTCAAGCAGACAGTGAAAAGCATCATAGGCTGCACAATTCACTCAGTCACTGTCTCTGATATACTGAGTAAAAATATGGGCTTTTAATGTTAGAAAAAAGCTCCGTCTCCTCCTCTTTATTCACATTACACACACATTATCACAGAGATGCAGGAGCAAAGTAGCCTGATCTACTGGAGATGACAAATGGGCAGTAAGCAGTACTGTCATTGAAAACACATCTGTAGTTTGAAGGCACATTTTATCTTCACTTCAGAGGACTGTTAGTGGTTTCCCTGATTCTGTCCTCTAGTCCTGAGAGCAAAACACATGCCGAGTGCATGCATAATATCATCTTAATAAAGTCCAGCACAGCCATGGTTATTTTCATGCAACTGGTTGCTTCTGTTAAAGGAGTTCACTAGAAGTTATTTCAAGTTCCTGTCTCCCATAAATAACAACCAAATCTAAAAACTCTGAGGGTGACATTTGGAGAATCGTCTCGTCTGATGTTGCCTTGCTGAGAAAGTATTTTCTTTAGACAATAAATAATTCCTATTTGGCAGCTAACTGTATGAACACAGATCTGCAAACTAACCTCTCACACCTCCATCACTATCTTCCACCAACACGCAAGTCCACAGTAATTTCCTCACTGTCTTTTCCTTTTGTGCTGAACGTCAGAGAACGGCTTTTACTCTTGAAACCGATAGAAAGAGCAGCTGAAACGGTTGCAGAGACAGTCGGCTCTGTCCACAAAGGGAAAGAAAAAATTTTACACTGAACTGTCTCTACTGTCTTGTCATTCATAGACCCATAGAAAGCTTGTGATGGCAGCGATCACCTGTGGATGAGCCACAGGAAGAGACAGAAAAGTCTCAAAAGGGTTTGTTGCCATCTTTGATATTTGTGCCATCAATAAACAAAGGACCACATTAAGTGTTGTGTGCCACATGACTTGAATGGAGTGAACATTTGTTTTTAGTCCTGATTAAATATGCCAATCAATGACAATCAAAGAATGTCAATCAAAATAACCTGCACCCCAAGGTGCAACCTTGTAACGGCAGATATTGTTAATCTGATCTATTTGATCATTGTGCAAAGGAGATCACTTAAACAGCTCAATGATAATAATAAGAGCTGACACGGCTATCTTTATGCAGGGTATAGCCAACAGATATTCACAATCCAGTTTCAGTTACAGTAAGATGTGAGACCAAATATCTGAGTAAGAGTCAAGTCTGAAATCTTGAGTCGTGGTTTCAGGCTTTAAAAAAGTGAATATGGTTTCACTTTCCTCTCTCTTCTCACTGTGCTTCTTCCTCGAGACATAAATCCAAAAGCCCTACAACAAATCATGCTATAAAATTACAGTGATTAATTCACAAGCACTTCAAACAAGAGTGTTACAGTGAGCACACCATAACAGTCTGCATTTGCTGGCATGTTGGTGTGAAAGATTTTTCCACTTGGAGCTTTATCAAAAACATTGTAATAGATTTGGTAACAATCTGTAACAAAGTAACAAATATGTTCAAACTGGTTATTGTGGGTTTTTTGTGATGACGATCATTAAGCTCTCTGTGAGTCTGCATTATAACTCTAAATCTTTTTTTTATGCATTAGTGTTGAGTACGATTCACATTAAATTCAAGGTTAAAATGAGAAGGTGACAGTAAAACCTATTTAGAAATACAAATAGAAAAGTTCATAAAGGGTGTATGTGCTCAGCTGTGTCTGGATGAGAGAGTGTGACAAATGTTTTCTCTGGTTTGGAGCTAAAATTTTGTACACACACCCACAAAAACACACACATAAAGGATGAAACGTGGCTTAAGGACCGCTGCTGGCTGGAAGGTTTCATTCTTCTGAGGCCATTATAAGATGCTCATTTGCTCAATGCGAGGTTATTAGGGAAAAAAGTGCTGGTTCTTTATGAGAAGCAGCTGCACCTGGTCTGTTTAGTTTCTCTCCCAGCGGCATTGTTCATTATTAGGGTTATTTTCTTGTCTCTACAGCTTCACGCGCCCGACGCTGGGAAAACAGAGGTAACATATACTCCACTGGTATCTCAGTCGTTGGGTGCAGTCATCATGATTGAAAGGAATATTACAAGTCTTGGCTTCAATCGTCCACCCCAATATTTCTATCCTCTAAGCTAGATCTTACAAGACCGACGAGAGGAGACCTTTTCTTGCACATTGATTTCGTTCTTCATTTCACAACCTACTGGTGTGAGCTGACTGTGAAGCACGAGAGCCCACAGGTCGCTGCTCCATCACTCGAATATGGTTCAACAAGCCTGAATCTCGGTACAATCGACACTGTTGCCTTCGAGCAAGATTTACCACCGTGTTGAATATTCAGCTGTAGATGGAGGCTGTATTGAGCTGCATTAGTGGTGAAAAATAATTCACATGAAATTTTCAGGTTAAAATGGTCAGGATGACAGTAAAGTCTGTTTGTCTATTGCTCAGTGCGCTCTCTCTCTTATTACTAATGGCATCTGTGCCAGTGATTTAATTGCGAAATTTCTGCTCTGTTTCATGTCACAAAGCTGTAATTTTCAGTCTGCGGCACATTTCAACATCTCAATCGGCAAAACGTGTCAGAGTGACATAAATGTCTTGAACACGGTCTGGTAGGTTGCAGCACGCAGCGTCACATCAGCGGCTCACCCCTGATGTCAGAAAGTACTCTGCATAATTTATGCAGCATGGCATTGCCTGAGAGCAGGCAAACATGCTAAGACAGATCCAATAAATTAGACATCAGGACTCCTCAGTGAACGCACGCAGTGGTAAAATGTAAGCACTCGCCAAAGCCCAAATTGGAAAACAAACAAGTGGCGGCTGCTCAATCAAGCCCCCGCTGGAAAGGAGCAGCTCTAAATTAGTCTGCATTACAGCTATATTGTTGAACAATGTTCATCAGCTTAAATGTTCTTCGCTCAAGTACATGAGCCGCCCACCTACTCTCCCTTACAACTCCCCCTACCACCTACTTCCCCCTCCCTTTGACCCACTAAACTGGGCTTATACAAATGATTTCACAGTTTGCTGACTGCTGCTACTGTATAATACAGCAGTTGCTGTTATTTCTCTCCATTCAACAATGCGATTATTGTGCATATATACACTCTGCCTTGTGCCTCAGCTCTTGATGTTATCCTAATTACTGTGACTATGAAAGTACATCATTATATCGGCCTTGTGTTTTAGTGAAAGCCAGGAAAGAAAAACATCTTGTTGCAGTGGATTAAAGATGCTCGTGTAGATGTGGCTGATTGACTGTCATGAACACACATCTGGTTATTAATGGGATGTTTCAGATTCACTGTGATCTTTTCATATTGCTGTGTAGCCACCGAGTGGCAGTGTATGCTTCAGTTTCTCTAAGGGAAATCAACTGAAGCTGATTGCTGCATTCAGTGTTATTGCAATTACCATGCATGAAATGAAAGAGGAGGGAATCCAGATGGAAGACTTAATACCCAACTGTTCAGAGAAAAACATGGAGGACAATGTGTTTCTGTCTCTCTACCCGTCTCAGCAAATCACTATGAACAATTGTCTTTGCACATTGAGAGATAATAACGTTGGAACACTGGACCTTATCAGCTTCCCCTGTGCCACACACTCAACACTCCACAGACGAAACATAAAAGAGCTTTCCTGTCACATAGCAACACTCTTATACCTGTTTACGCTCTGACAAACGTCACACACGATCAGGCCTCCCTGTAGCAACAGACAGACCCGCTGACCCATCAATAATTCAACCTACAATTTGCCCAGTGCCACAACCTCTCTGCCGTCATTACTGAAGAAGGAGGACAGGAAGAAGTGGGGGCTGATGGGACTCTGTGAGAAGAAGTGGTTGGAGAAGATGTCAGGTCCATTTCTCTTTAGGGCCGTGACAGATTCTTCCAGGCCCAGTGTAGGAGGAAAGCAGGTCCCACCTGGCCCACTCAGCCACACTACCAGGTACCTTCCTGTGTGGGCACAGCCAGACAACACTCCCCAAGAAACTGGAGGAAATCTGAGAGATCTTGTTCAAGTCTAAAAGATAAAAACTGTCTCAAACTGTCTGTCAGTTACATGCAAATGGCAGAGACATTGCAAGACTGTGTGGGTGATGGATCAAACTTTTCACACACTTTTTTTTCTTATATCCTGTCTGCAACTTGCAATTACTGATGGAAAAGAAAGCCAAAAAAGTCAAAAAGTCTGAAGTCTGCTCTCATGTCTTGGAATGGTTCATGGAACTTCATTGACAGATTAAGATGTAGGGGCAACATGGTGACCTGATGGTTAAACAAAGCACATAAACACATCATCAGCGGGTTGATTCCAGTCTGGGGTCTTTGTTCTGGGTTATACTCATCTGCCTCAAAAATAATACACTCTCAAAAAAAATACAGACAAAACTCCATCATAAAACAATCTAAATAAATCAAATCATCCGTTCTTGCACCTCTGTGAGGTCACACTTTTAAGCTGTGATACATAAAGCTAAATCTTACCATCAGCATGCGGACATGGTAATGTTCACCAGACATGGTGTTCAACATGTTAATCCAAACAGTGAAGCTGAGGCTGATAAGACTGTGATGCATGAGAATGGCAGCAACATGTGAATGATCATTGATCATTACATTACAATTAATCCTTGAAGAACCATAAAAGTCTGAGCAAATGTTTTGTTTCAATCCATCAAGTTGACTCATCACTGAATAACCGGTGGATGAGGAGACATTAGGAGGACAGACGTTGATGGCCCTCTGGGGAACTGTGAACAGTGAGTGGATGTAATGTACAAAATTACATTACAACCCATCCTCTGGTTGTTGAGATATTTCAGTTTGAACCAAAGTGGTGGATTGACTGCACCAGCATTGTTATCCCCAGAGTGTCGCTTCTGGTACAGCTGAGATCTAAGATATGTTCAGGGCCAAAGACACCCAACCATCACAGCCAGCCCTCGGTGTAAGTGGTGCCAACAGTGTAAGTGTATAGAATAGGAATTCATGTGTTATTTTATACTGTTAAAAAACATCCACACCTCCTCTTCCAACATATCTCTGACTACTGGACAATAAATATACTGCAAATACCTGTTGTTTATTCTCTGAAAGAGATAAGCATAATCCAAGCGAAAAGAGCCAGCGGATTGCATGAGGGTGTTAATGAGATTGGAGGAACACAATATGATGAGGGGGTGAAGATAAAGTGTAGAAGATAAAGCAGTCACAGCATCAGTGGGAGAGACAGAGAGAGAGACAGAGAGAGAGAGAGAGAGAGAGAGAGACAGAGAGAGAGAGAGAGGGAAAATGTGGGAGGTTCGAGTGTGAATCTGTGACTGGGATGAGAGGAGGCGAGGAGAGATGAGGAAGATCAGATTTGGGTTATCTGTGTGGCCTAGTGTGGAAACTGTGGTTCAGCTTCTGATATGAGCAAGTTGTTTGTATGAGAGAGAGAGAGAGAGCGAGAGAGAGCGAGAGCGAGAGAGAGAGAGAGAGGAGAAGTGGGGCTTCTTTAAAAGCTGCTGATGGCAGAGCTGAGCTTCAAAGCATCGCCTGCCTCATCAAAGGTTTGACTCAGTGAGGGATATGGCCACTGTGATGCCATGCATGTGGGGGAGCGAGCGTGTGTGTGTGGAATCCAAAGAGAGACAGATGATGTTTATGGTGGTGTTTATGTCTTCTTAATATATCTGTCTGCACTGTGAATTAAGACGCCGTACAACATTCTTTCGGAGATGAATGTTTGTATCATAAATTCTTCAGTGGTGCCTCTGCAGGAGGTTATTTTGTTGTCAGTGGCTGACAGAGACTGGGAAGGTGGAGAAGAAGGTACAGTCGTGTCAGCATAGTGCATTTGGAGAGCCAGAGATGTGCTGTCACTTATGTCAGCTCAAAAAGCACATGCAGTCATTTAACTCCGCTGTTCCTCTGAAGTGTGACGTCTCTGGGGTGAAGTTGTTGCCCTGAGTGACAAAAACTCCATGTTATCTATCCTACCCTTAAAAGAAATGCCTACATAATCACCAAGCCTCCATAGAGTTGGAAAATAAAAGGCCATTCAGCTTAACGCTGTGTACAGGCTGCGTAGGATAGATAACCGCCATTCAGACCCGCAAAAATTTCACTGCTTCCTCAAAAATTTAAACAAGTAAGACACTCCAGAAACTCAATTTCACAAGTTCTTCAAACGGGGTGAGAGTGAAGGGACAGGCTCACTTCTTATTATGATGGACGTTTCATCAGAAAGCTGTAACGCTATGTATTTCAAAAGTCGTGGAAAAAAAAACGGCTCAGAGGAATACAAGGTCAAACTGGATTTTGTGATTAAAATGGGGGTTTATGGTGATAAGCAAAAAGACGTCGCCCCAGTGAAAACTATTTGAAGCGTTAATATGTACAATTAAACTGTACCTCAGCTGATGCTCTATCTGTCGCCACACGCACTGATAAATCTGATGATGAGGGAGTCGAGATGAAGGTGCAACAGTGGTGCAGAGCTCATCTGGAAATCCAGAGATGATTCCAGTGTGTTTTCCTGGCACACATACATTAAACACTGCTTGCACTCTTATAGACAAGGGTGTTAGTGTCAGAAAAAGATGTGATTGATCTGAGAATTTAAAATTGGGGTCATGGAGGGTTCACCGTCTGCTTCCCTATCAGGCGATTACACTTTAAATCTAATAGGAAAACTGGTGCTTTTTCAACAAACACAAATTCTATTGATGGAACTGAGCAGTTTTTCCATCTACCTTAAGTGAATGTCACAAGACCTTATTTTCTTTTCCCCCTACCTGTGCAATAAGGACATGTTTTATGACATTTACCCCGGCCTCCCACATTGCACCACATGCCTTTCCGTCTGAAATAGATGCTGTGATAATGCTGAGGGCAAAGAAAAGAACATTTCTGCCATCCACAGACCTGCAAGCGGTTACATTTTCTACATATTGGGCATCAATCCTCTTATTGTCTAAATGTTTTATTGAATAGAAAATGTTGATGTATACATTGTTGTATACATTCACCTTTCAATATCTAGTTGCTTGGTCAACAATTTCGTTCACTGCTTTAAAGTGTATGGAAAGTTAGACTTTAATTCAGCCACGGGGTCAGGGCTGAAGTACCTTAATGCCCTTGAGCAAGACATGAAATCAGCCAGTTGTAAGGCTGCTGTTGTGCAGCTTATCTTCTGCAGGTGAAATGACAAATTGTCTGTGGGCAAGAGAACAGAAATACAATAACTGAATAGGAGAATCAGGTGAATTCAGATTCTTGTGAGTAAGCCCCTCTCACACAACACTGTGTACGCTCTCTACAAACACATCTACCATAGTTATGCCTCCAGGCTTTAGTCAGCTTCTGTTTAACAGCACTACAGAGGCTGCTGCTGATGATGACATGCCATTTTGCCTGTGATCTAAAATGGTAGTTGTCGCAGCCTATATCGAATCATCCCTTTAGGATATGAAGCATATGGTGTTGTCACCCCCCCCCC
>OMNW01010025.1:37398-54561 GCA_900303245.1 Selene dorsalis | reverse complement strand
TTCTTTTTTTTGGGGGGGGGGCTTTTTGCCTTTAATTGATAGTATAGTTGAGAGAAACAGGCAACGGGGAGGCAGAGAGAGGGGGAATGACATGCAGCAAAGGGCCACCAGTTTTGGGATTTGAACCAGGGCTGGCTGCAGCAAGGACTGTAGCCTCTGCATACTGAACCCCCGCTGAACCCAGTGAGCTATATGGAGCCCCTCAAATGCTTTTTTTTTTTTTTTTTAGCCTTATTGAGAGAAAAAAAAACTCACACTTGTAAAGGATCCACAGAATCCCCCACACTGCTGTACTCATTTTAACAACAGTATTTAGTCCTGAGGCCTCCATAAACTGAAATCCATGAATTTATTATGAAAGACAGTTTTCAGGATTCTTTGGCTCAAATCCTTTTTTGTGTGAAGTAATGGATACTTCACTGTACCCCACAGCTAAAAAATGAGTTTCACTCATTGTTACTTCACATGGATGTTTAACCTTCACCGTGCACATAGATATCTGTGCAGACTTTGACACTAAAGTATTCACATTCATTTATTTAAGGTGGAAGTTTCTCTTTGCTTAGCATGAATGTGAGTGTAAGGAGGCCCAACACAGGATTTGCAGGTAGGTGTGAAAACATGCACACACACACTGAGAAAGGATTGGCCAGACCCAGACAAAAAGTTATCATAAGAAAAATAAGGTGAAGTCCTTATATGACAAATAAAAACAACAATAAAAGTCAAAGTCACTTTGAAAAAACATCAATATTTGATGATGATGTTAACTCCTCACTGCTAAAGCTAACGTCATAATGTCTTCTTTCAGTCTTCAGTGCACAGAAGTGTCAGTATTTGTTTTGCTTTAAACACATCACAGTATCGTCAACAGATGACGTGAGCTGATGATATTCTTCTGCTTGCATCTGTTTGCTTCTCTATTTACATCATACCATTCAGCTGGCCTGCTCAAAGCTGCTATAGACTGTGACTGTGACTGACTGTGACATATACTTTCTTTGTCTCATCTCATACAGCGACTAACTTTATAAACTGTGAAGACTGTTGTAAGGAGACCCTGTAGGAGCCCACAGGCTGGAGTATTTGCAATAAAGATTTGATTTTTATTCCTCTTAAACCTAAAACTAGTATTTTACTTGAGCAATAAAGGCAAAGATGACTGAAATGGCAGGGCCATAAAAAACAATACATCCTATATATTTAAATTCTTAATTTTCTCCATTTACTGCATAATGTCACATAAGAGACATGCAGACGTAATTTGTCTGTGCTTAAATGTCACAGTTGGAGAATAAGTTAGTTTTATAATGTGACAGCGTGACAGTTAAGGTTTGGTTCAACTATATCCACTTGGTTGGGTGACGTGAAACAGACTGAGGGAGCTTTATTGCCATGGTTACGACAGACAATTATGTCCTTGCTTGCAAAACCAAGAAACAGACAAAAAAAATATACGGTTAGGATAAAATATACAACAACTGCGCTGATATCAGATCCAACCTGACAACAACTGAGCTGCTGTGGAATTGTTCTGAACCACGTTCCTCCACTTCACAGTGTGACACTGCTGACTGCATCCAATTTTATCTGTCTATACTGAACTTGGGTCATGCACACCTACTTTTAAAGGAGCTGCAAGTTTCACATCTCAAGGAGAGAAAAAACAAACAAACAAAGAACATCATGAAAGAGCTCAAAGAGTCTGATCTTGCATGAAGGTAGAGAGATATGGCAGATGCAGTCTTGTTTGAGATGTCTGGTGCTTTTTGAAAACGTCACAGTGCACAGAGAGAGAAGGGCAATTGAAGTGGCCACTGGCAGATGAGGTGTCCCGGGGCATCGTGGGTAGACACATTCAATGGCCGCCACCCTCTTTCATGCACTGTGAATACATCAAAACAAAAATGCCCCGTCCCCATGCTTCTAGTTCCCTTCATCTTGTATAATGCTCTGCTTTCAGGTTGCCATGGATACAGGTTGGATACAGGAACATAAGCTGTGCAGAGAGGGAAAAAGGGTTCAACGGCGAACTCACTTTCAGTCCATTTTTCACCATTTTCATCGTCAGATAATGTACATTTCTAAGACAAGTACTTTTGGGATTAGCAGTGACCATTATGATAATTGTTGGCAGAAATCCTGCTTTTGCTGCACTAATTATGAAAATTCAGACAGACACAATGGCCACACTCAATTATTTTTACTACAGCTGCAGAAACAAATTGCCCAATTATGGCTCCAAAGCAGACAGAGTGCATAAATGTTATGTATTTGTCTGACTGCGGTGAACCATATCTCATGTGCAAAGATGAATCAGGTGTTTGCTTTGGAACAACATGGGCTGATTACTGACCGAGTCCGACCCAGCTCCTGTCCTGTCAAACGCTTCTTCCTGCTCAGTGAATTCATCATTTCCATCTTAATGGGAACATTTGACTGACACCTGCCATCTAGAGTTGCAGGCTCATGTCAGCAAGCACCGGAGCATTCATCACAGAGGAGTGTGTACGTGTGTGTTTGAGAAAGAGGGTGGATGAGTGACGGAAAGGTGAAAGCAGATTTACAAACTTTGTATCTGAGCAAACGAGTTAAATATGTATGTAGGTCAATTACTCTCTCACTCAGTCCACAGAAAGTTCACTGACACTGCTCATCACCTTCTCAGATCTCATGACACGTCTGTGTGTGTTGTTTTCTGCTATTGCCACATGAACCAGTCTGTGAAAGAAACCAAAACTGATGGATCTGATAGCCGCAGATACTTCGGGACTGCTGTGAATTTTAATAGAAGATGAGTCATTAGCTAATTGCACCAATTAACAGTTATTTTAATGGTCTTGTCTTGCCGTCTGCTGATTCTTCTCTTGATAAATTATTTGGATCACTAAATGCAAGAATATAGCGACAAATGCCCACTGCACAAGATGATCAGATCAGATAGTTTTGTTCGACCAACACCTGATTCAACAATAATCAAAGCAAAACAAGTTCATTATCAAATAAGAGGAGCAGCAAAATCTAACAAATGATAAACTGGAACGACAGAATCTTTCCCATTTTTCCTTTAAAAAACAAAACAATTAAAAACAAAAAACTTAACATAATGGTACATGAAGACACTTGGACTGAATTGTACTGACTGACTATAATCACTATGTAGCACAAAGAATTTGTTCTTCTGGACTTTTGTTGAATCCATGCCAGGAATTAATAAAGTGATGATGTCGAATGTTAACATTTAAATTACTTTCTTAAAATAAAAAAAATAAAAAAGCCTGATGAAATCAACGTTAGCTGCAATGCTATATGTGCATTATTATATGTATCTGGTTTGGGAGAGAGAGACAGAAAATTGCTCTACCTTCTGCCAGCCTGGCCAGCTGTGAGTCCACAATAACGCCATTTGGAGAAGAGGCAGAAAATGGGGTAAATGGGAGTATCTTATGTCGGCATGTAATGGCAGAATGGTCAGAATGAGCGGCCCCTCTATCTGCAGCTAATGGACTGATACATGGAACCATTTTCCTCTGTTAATCAGACCACACCAGCTCAAAAACCAAAGCCATGCTCAATCTGTCCATTTGATTCACACTAAGGCAGAGGAGAGGTACAACAACACATAAGACCTGGTTACCTTTAAGATACGATCAACTTCATTGACCCAGATTCTCAGTGTGATACCTGGTTCCAGTCCTTAGTATATCATCTCTAAAAGTAATTATTGTCTTTTAGTTGCATGAATAAGAGGATACTCAGATATTAAACAGGAAGTACACGTGTTTCTAGGAGCACCCTGTGGTTTGTTTCTGTTAATGAAGGCACTTTATGTTGCTGCTTTGCATTTAAAACTTTTTAGCGGCCAGCCTTTGTAAAGTTGCATCAACAAATAATACAAAGCCGGCTTCTGTGTTGCATTATTTGTAAAGATGTGACTGCTGGACTCTTTGTGCTGTCTTTGTTTATTTGTTTCAAACATCTAGTGAAACAACTGTCACAGATGTGTGTGGAATGGGACTGTGTTGTGGTCTTTGTAAAATCTCTCCTTTCTCTTCTTGTCTCTGTGTTTGTGAAACACTTCCAATGGGCTCAGACATGTCTTCCCTCTAAATTTGTCTGAAAACGTGTTAAGGATTCATTTGTAAAGAAGGTATAGCTTGCTGTGGCCTTAATCACTAACTGCAAACACCTCAGGGAGTAGAAATAACTGAACATCCAAGATTTTCCAGCTTTCAGCTGAAATCCTACAGACACAAACAGTAAAAGAGAAAAAGGGCTGATGAGACAAAGAGGTGCACATGACAGATGCTTGTTCTCCATGTGAATGAACATCAAACTCAGCCTCTAAAGCTCTGCCTCCAGTTCCTCTTATTGCAAACACTACACATATGCAACAACAAAAGAAGTGAGGTCCCAGTTTGTACACATGTGGAGGTGTGTCTCTTCACTTTAGAAAAAGGAGGCAGAAAGGTAGATAGATACATACAGGGAAAGAGTGTAAGGACTTGCACTGTCCTAGAGAAATATGGAATACAGATGGGATACAAAGAATTGATTTTACTCTTCCTTGTGTCTTCCCACATGTAGAGGGTTTTCTATGTGAGCTTATGGCATGTGTGTTAATGCTTTGTGTATTTGTGCCTGTGTGTAGTTAGTTTTTATATAGATGTATCTGTGTGCATCAACACACCTCAACCGAACCTTCACACATTCAGGTTTTGTTCATTTGTACCACATTTGTACCCTCTAAATGTGACATCTGCCACCTGGCTACTGTCACCTGCTGATAAAATACCTTCCTACAAAGATGACAGCCGCCCTACTTTCCAGAAAGGACCAGTTCTGGGCTCTCAGCAGAGAGTTAATACCTGATCTACACACCTCTCCACTTGGGAACAGGCCCAGAACTGTGGGCTTAAGCTTGCATGCATATTAACCAATGTATCAAACACTTTTTCACCCCCCGACTGTCAGAATGCGCAATAATCCTATTTCTAACCAACTCAGAGTGATGGGTTCACTAACCCAGAGCCACAAGGGAGAGTGAATACAAATCCTTTTTGTAAAGTCAGCATTCATCTTCACCTATACATTACCACGGACAGGAGGAGGCAGAATGTATCCTGATATGAATGTCACACATACACAGAAGCACTTTTCCTAATAGAAGCAAAGTGTCCAAGGCTGCCTTAAAAAAGTCGAAGCAGGGCCAGTAGATAAGTGTCTGGCACTTCATCATCACTTTCCTGAAACACTACTATTAAAAGGCTCATGGGCAATGCTCATACAGTGCCCAGTTTGAGAGAATGGGTTAAACTGGGAGGCTACTTTGAGTAAAAAATGATTCTAATGATCCATAATATACAGTCAGATAGTATACACAGACGCTCAATAGGAAAACAAGAAAGGAACAAATGAGGGTTATATAAATATTAAACAAGAATTTACGCATGAGAACTCACTAAATACTGTAGGTGTCTGAGGGCTGAGTGTGATAAATGTTTGTATTAGTGCATCAAGAGGGATTCATGAAACTCAAAACAAGAAATATAAGATCTGTATAATGAATGGATGGAAATGATAAAAGTGACACTTGTAAATGGAATGTAATTTAATATGACGCCCTACGGTAAATAACAGCTCAGTAAGAGCTGCAGTGTTTGATTTTGGTTGAGACTGTTAGTCGCGTTGTCTCTTTGTGTGTATCACAATGTAAGAGGCTCCTCAGGCTTAAACAGACACATTTACACACACACTTCTCTTGAATGGACTCAAAACAGAATCACCTTAAATACTGATCAACAGAAAGTTAATCTGCTACTTCTTTTTTGTCTTTTTGTCCGTGTGTTGGTCAGACAAATTAAGGTGTGGTCTTGGAGATCATATTAGGTATTTGTTATTATTCTCAGGTATTCCACAAGCCAAAGGGTTAAACCAAGAAAACAATCAGCAGATTATTCATTCATTAAAATAACTGCGAGTGGTGACCCTATTCATGACCAGTTTATGATACCAGCCTTTTTTACCCTCATTCCTCACTGTCACTCCTCTGTCCTCTGTTGCATCACTTTCATTTCAACTTCAGTTTATTTTGTTATCACTCAATCCATCATTAATTTTCCCAATTCTCAGTCTGAAACGTAAGTGAAAAGCTGCACATCCCATTGAAAAGCCGAAACAAATAAATGTTTTAGTTTTTGGAAAAAATGACACTGATCTATAGTTACTGATCAAAATTCTATCTTTCATCCAACTGATTGATCAACTGATTCAGCTTTACCTTGGATATGGTGTCCTCCTGTACAGTATTACAACGCTACGAACGACGACTCCAGGGAGCTGAATCCTGATTTCAACACAGCACTCAGACACTGTTGTATCTTATTTACTGTATGTGCAACATGTACAACACCACAAGTTGTACTTTGCGTAAGTATGAGTACCTGGAGTTACAAAGCAGCGTGGCAGCACAGCTTTGATTTTCCTGCATGACTAAGCAGGCAGACCTTGGGTTGTGATGAGGACATGAATTTCTTTCAAAACCACAACAATGACTGTTGCAAGGCACAGATGTAAAATACTAGGGATTTATTTTTTGAGCACTTGTTTTTGCAGCCATCAAACTGTGATCCATGCTTACAATAACTAAATGTGCTGTCTGACTTCAATCACACCACCTACAGTGCTGGTGCAGACTGTAGATCACAGTCACACACGCTGATCATGACACAAGCTGCATGTCGACAGCAGCAGCAGTGAGACATCAGTCAACCAATGGCCATACTTGGCCTCTCTGCACACACAAGACACAAATTACTCCATGGGATTGTGAGTATTAAAAGTATTTCGTGCAGAGAATCAAATCAAGCGGATGAATTCGCAGTAGGAATTATTATTCCAACTGCCAAGCGCCTGAGAGCAATCAATCATGGGAAATAGCAGAAGAAAAGTCTATTCTTTAATCTCATCCCTTCATATCCTGATGGACTGCAGCACCGTAACAGATAACTGAGATGAAAGAAGGAAAAATAACAAAGCGATTCATATTAGCAGATAAAAAAAAAAAGTTGGGAAGGAACAATATTTCATTTCCATACAAGAAACAGGATTATAATTTATCGTCAGTCTACAGATGGATGCTTTCTTTGAAAAAGCCCTGGAGAGTTTCTGTGCTCAGGTTCTGCTTGGCGTAGCCACGAGAGACTATCGACTCAGATTCAAGATACAAAATGGTCACTGTAGAGATCGTTGGGAAACAAGTCTGACAGAGGGCGCACATTTGTCCTGCTGGGTTCATCAGACACAGCGTTTTGATTGGTGGTCTACTGTACATGGTCTTAAATTACCTGCACAGGTTAAAGAAAGAGTGAGACATAGAGAAAGAACTCTGTCACCCAAGCACTAAGATGTATGAACGCGCTGACCCGGAGGCGTGCTGTGAACACAGGCTCTCCCAAAGGCTGGGGGGGGGGCACTTTATTTACGCTCCCTCTATCCTCAGACGCACAGTGAAGCGTAACTACCTCGGGTGGAGTTTGTGAGCTGACTCCTGTATCCCAGAGCAATCTCACTTTGTGTGCGAGTAGCAGCTTTCCTGAAGAATTCAAAAAGGGGAGGGAGGGAAGCAATCATTGAGCTGGCAGGGACATGGAGTAATGTTACAGCTGAGATAAAGAAGATAAAGCAGAGGAGAGAAAAGGAAAGGAAGGAAAAGAAAAGAAAAGAAGGGGGGTGAACACAGAGCTCAAACAAAGCCTAACTTTTTGTTGCAAGTCATGACTGCAAATTTGCAGCAAACTCAATATAATTTTTTTTTACACTAGACAGTATATCATCATTGCATCTCTCAGGAACCACTGTCCGGATGCATCGCTTTGATTGACAGCTGAAGGACGTCTTGGCTGCAGCAGCAACAGCAGCAGCAGCAGCAAGACTGAGCTCCATTACCCACACGGCACGCAAAATGACACGTGCTGCAGCACGTAATGATACGCTGAAGCTGGGAAAGAGCTATTTGTTAGGTGAGGAAATGTAAGGAACTGCCAGCCCGGCCTTGACGGCTGTTCATCCTCTCCAATCACCAGCTCCAGGGGGAGCGTTTCCAAATCTCTGCTTGCATGACTACTAAGACACCTGGTCCATTAGGTAATTGTGTTACACTAAATATGAAGAAACAGATCGATTACCACCTCCGCCTGGGATCAAGATAATGTGTGTTTTAATGCCTGTGTGGGCGTCTGCATGGACTCGTGCACGTCCTATTATGTGCATTGTGGCTGGAGGTTTGCTGCTGCACACTCAAAGCTATAGCCGTCTGTAGTGAAGATGTTAAGCCAATAATTTACCTGAGCTGTTACACAGACGTGCAGCTTCCTCCAGCGGGGAAGTGAGGATGATAAATAAGTGAATTTCCCCAGGCCACAAATGGGGAGATTTCATTCATTATTTATCATTTAATTGATTACAGCAAGTAGGCTTTCTAACCTGTCCCACTATTAATTTGCTGCTTTTTATGTGCCTAATTAATGGCCACCGCAGCTTCATGAAAAACACACACTCAATTACATTTGGAATTGAAAAGCTGTGGCACTTTGTTCTGTTTCGCTGTGCTGGGGACAGAACAGAAACATTAATCAACCGAAATGGAATTCAATAAGACAGACTTATTCTTCTTGGCCAAATTGGACTATTTTTCATATTGTTGTCATAGTGCCTCTGTGATAATATTACTGCTCTCAAGTTTTCCTCTTGATCCAAAATCCACTTTGAATCAGCTTAACTGTCAACAATCTTTGCCGCTCTGCTCCGGCTTGTTTGTTCTGAGGCTGCGACCGTTCCGTCTAGGGGTGTCCTCGACTGAGGATTTTTATAGTCAAATCTGATTCGTCAGATTTTGCCTTTAGTTGACTAATCATTGATCACTGATTCTTGATCTCATTTGTGTCTTTTTCCGCTCCAGAGAAAAGAGCTAAAACACCCAAATAAACTAATTTAATTCTTCAGTTGGCAGAAAATAACAATAAGAGGACATTCTCCATCCATCCTTTTCCTTATGTCACTCATTAGGCTCGCGTGCACGACATCACCCTTTCTCTTTTGGTGACTGTGTAGTGATGACGAGGAAAGTCCCATCAGTGTGGGCATTATATGCACATCAGTGCTTGTATAGCCGGTTCAGGGCCAGGGGTCAAGTGTCAACGCACCATGGACAGCACTGGTTTTGTGTGTAGTGTGTGTGTGTGTACAGGTGCTGTGCTGCACAATCGATAAACAGAGACCGTGAGAGATGTCGGTGCTCGAGCACCCACTGTGATGTTTGTATGAAAATAGGCTATATTATTAGAAAACAAAGAAATCTGATGTAAAATCAGATGTTTAGCAGCGGTGAGCACCCCTATATATTCAGAATGGTACAATGTTTTGTCATAACCACATTTTGTGACGATTCGATGACGAAGTTGATAGTCGAATCAGACCTCTCCGAAATCGAATCATCGAATAGTCGACTAGTCGGGGACACCCCTAGTCCCGTCCCCTGCTCCTCTTTGTCACACTGTGTCAACGCTGCTCATGCGTGATGCGTCACATTCCATGTTCCTCAGATTTCTCATATGCCAAGGACATGCAAACAGAAACACATGCGCTCACACTGACACATATGTTTATCACTCTAGCTTATGTTTAGAAAGGCCACAACCAAAACCAATACCATGGGGTCTGGCTTTGAGTAAAAAGTGATGATGGCCAACAGTGTCTGAATTAAAAATACCCTCTAGGCGGTGTGAGATATGGTGTATGTTTAAGGCCTGCAAAACACAGCACTATCGGTGCAAATGCCCATGTATCTCTGTTTCCCTTCAGCTTTGACAAAACCACAAGAAAGACCTCTGGACCCTTCAAAGCATTCTCCGCTTGCCTGGGACTATTCTTCATATCCTAACCTGCTATGCTATCATTGCCGGCTGCATCACAACTCATCCACTCCCACTGAATTCACAAAAATATGAAAAAAATGAACAAAAAAACAAAAAACAACACAAAAACACTTTTATATACAAACCAAAGGAAAGGACAGTGTGGGGTCCAACACATTCAGATGCAGACCCTCCACGTCTACTATTTTGACAAGCTTTACCAACTTCAGTTTCTTTTGTTTTTTTTAAATCTACATGATCTGTGTTCCTGAGTCTTTACCTCAATCCAGTCCCACCACACACAGATACTCAGTTTCCACAAAGGCATCAATGGCAGCCAAAGCCAGAATCCATATTTACACTGTTAAAAGCCACCTTGTTAATCCTTAATGCAATGCTGTATATTGTACTGAGGCCATAATAAATTCTTTTTTCTTTCTTTTCTTTGTACCTGTAAGTCGTGGGTAAAGTAAAATGTGTTTAACCAAAAAACAGTTTTTACTTGACATTAATATCTGTTTACTGACAAACTAAAGGGATTCCTGAAACTTGAATTAAAAAAAAAATTCTTCAGTTCATTCTCAAAATGTCCGAACGGCCTCTTTTTCTCTCTCCTTTAATTGCTGTAGGACAGAGAGGTGCACTGAAGCCTGTAAATAAGGCCCCGGGGCTGTGAGCTATGCAAAGTCTGAATGAAACGGCCTGGATGCTCCAAGGCTGACATCATTAAGAAGAGCCTAACGATCCCCTGGATTTGATTTGTTTGGCCTGTGCCGTGTCCCTTCTGACTGGAATGACTTGTAAAAGACAAAAAAAAAAAAAAAAAAATCATCAGTGTCTCAACAGAACTTCTATTGAAGTTTGGGCTCATTTGGGCTGGTGCCAAAGCTCTCTCTCAGACTGAGTCCAATTACTTCAGTAAGAATGTTATGTACTGCTAAAAAGACTAATTGAAGGGTTTATCCAAGAAAAAAACTAATGGGCTGACTGAGAGAAGGTGGGGACACATGAAGGGCAATCATAGACACAGAAGAAAAGGATCCTGTGCTTTTTTCTTGTAAAAACAGAATTTTCATATTTGTATAACCATTCACACAGACCTTTGAAACTGGGCTTGGAGGCAGTTCTGGCAAAAAAATTAAATAAAAATAAAGGGTTGCTAGCTTATTGCTGAGTGACAGATCTATTCGGAGAGTGAGTTATTATTAGCCTACTGTACAAGACCCAAACAAATATTAAATAAGCTGGATGCTCTGGTGCTTTTAACATTTGAACAAGCTATAATGCAGGATGTGTGAGCTGCTGGTTATGAGATGTTGTTCTTATCTGGGGCCTCTTAATTCCATAATAAAACTAAAAGATGTAAGAGTGGAGAAGAGCACAGTTATTTTAACTCTGCACAAATGGGATTAGGTGTTTGTACACAGAGCAGAATGGAGGTTTGGGATAGGGAGCTTTCCTTTCACGGCTAAGCCTGCGGCAGGGACTATGGAGCGAGGCAGGTTACTGTGCGATTACGATGATTCACTTTGATCTGTGGAAATGAAATTTCTTCCAAGACCGCGTTTCAGCTCTTCAGCAAAAGGAGACAAATAGATAAAATGCACAGGCAGGTGCACTGCTCACACACAGGCAGCAGAACACACACATAATGACTCGGGCACACAGGTGTGTGTGTGTGTGTTCAGGCTCATTCACACTAACTGTACTAATTTATTTTACACACCTTCAGTGTTGAAGCTATTGTGATACCAGAAACTTGGACTAGGCTTTGGGTAATCTACCAATAATTTTCTCCAGTACTTAATGTATCCTTTAGTCTATTTGATATTGGAAGATAGCGAAAAAATAACCATTGCATTGTTTAAAGTGACATAACTGATTGATTGACTAATTGTTGCAGAGACAAAATAAACCACAAACTGATAGACAATGCTTAGACTCATCATAAGCAGGTATGAGGTTTTCCATCTAATTAGTATTAAACACAAAGTCCAGCTGAGGTGGATGGGAATGCCACAGTACTGGACAACTTCAAATTTTCACCTAAATGTTGCTGCTGGAGAATAAACATCAGCAGAAGTTGTTATAAATCCTCCTGTGTGGCATTCCAATGTCTTCATCAGATTTCATGCCAAGTCAACCCACTGTTGTTGACAGATAGAGTGGGACGGATATTTCTAATACCATGCTGCTTGCATGGCTGTAAACATAACATTCACAGTCACCTAACATCAAACTGTTGTATTTTTCAGATGCAGCCTGACACTGCACAGATACTTTGTCTTACATTAAATCAGGTATCTCATATATTCTCTGAAATCACAGGAACCACCAGTCTTCTTGCCAAAGACATACTCTGCATCATCTTTACAATAAATCATCCCCATCTACAGTCTCCACCACCTGCACTGATGCACCAAATACAGTATCTCCCATTTCACCGAGACGTCATTTTCCCTTTTTTCTTTGCCTCTCAGCACAGCTTATGTAAGAGGCAGCCAGCGTGATGGGGGATGGGGTGTCCCTGACTCTCCCTAAAGGACAACTGAAAAGTGATCTATGCACACTCTGATGAATATCACCACTCACCGGACCACTGAGACTCAGATTTATTCATCTGGCTCCCACATATGTAACTGATTGTACTGTTAAAAAAAAAAAATCACCTGGTATAAATTTATCTCCACTACAGTGTAACCCTTTCCACAAGGATGAACAGGAGGGTGGGTGATATAATTTCTCTATTGCCAGCTGCCGCAGCGCGTGATGGGAGAGGAATAAAAAAGTAGCAGACAGCTCAAACAAAGGGAAAGTTACCCACAATCAGAACCCATGCAGCATTGATGCTCAACTGGTTTTCTGGTTTTGAGCAATATTTCTAAAGAGAAAACCACAGAGCAAGCCAGTAATGTAACATTACTGAGGATCTGCAGGAATAAGAGACAGAAATGCAGGGAATGATGCAAGAGACTCTCCTAGCAAACAAAGCACGTGCAGCCTCTCAACTTAAGCAAGCTGCAAATCTACAAGGAGCACTGGACAATACTCCTAAAATACAGAACTACCAAACTGATCTAAAACACAGATCTAAAAAAGACCTAATTGCATCCAGGTACCTTTGAAAGAAAAATTATTCAGGTCACATGATGTTTATGAATCAGTAGCACAGAGTTCAAAGCACACAGTCGCTGCTGCGCGGTGCAGGTGCATATGGCCTGACAGCTGACATTTGGGTAATACTGTGGCCAGGGGCGAATGGTCCAACTGCAGCGTGTTTGGAAATGAGGTCAAATTAGGAGGGAACATGACCAGAAGGTGTGGCAGGGCTCGACATTAACCATGACTAAGCAAATTACTTGTTTTTTCTGTGTTCCTTTAAAAAGCATGGCGCTTTGTGTCGCAGCACTTTGATGTCCCCGAGTGGGAGGTGCAGAGTCACCATTGAGCACCACAAATCACATTAGCTTAAAGGAGATGTTTGATGTCGTTGTGGCACTAGGTGAAATGTTTAATGTAAAAAAAAAAAAAAAAAAAAACAGTTCAATGACTTCATGTGTACTGTGGACTCAAACACAAACAAGCCACAGATGTCAGTTTTTATGAGGAGTCGACAGCATCCATCTGTCAGTCTTTACCATCCACAGAAGACAAGCATGTCTCCCAGAAATAATGTAGAACATGATACCAACTTGTTTTCCAATGCTGTGATGGAAAATGCCACTGCAGCCTGGATTAGGCAATTCAATATGTATTTGCTGCTGTGAATAGGTACATAAACACAAATCTTAAGAGATGGGCTTAGAGGAAGTAGTAGGTGTATACCTTTGCACATGGTGGCAGTTATGTGTTTGCTGACTATAACTCCTATCACAATATGTGCATGTAACCAGGCACTTGTCTCTATGTAAGTCAAGTTTGCCAACATATCCTCAACAAACGGTTTGTGAGCTCTTGAAAAACATGCGTTCATGCACACACTGTGTTTTTAATCTCGGAGGGAGAGCACATGTTTGTGCCACAGCAGCAGGGAGCACAACACAAAATCTCATTTTTCCTCTTGTGTTATCTTTGACATCAGAGCGGCATTGAAATCTCTGCTGCGTTACTCCTTCCACTTCACCGTAGCAAAGCTCACAATTTTCCACAAGTCACAAAATTTCATAAAGGTGAGAAATCATCTGGGTGATAAATCATCCGGGTGTGCGAAGAGAAAAAAAACAAAACATCTTCACCAGACAGCACAAAGCAGGCTCCAGCATAAAGGAAATACAGCCAGAAGGCTGAGTAGTTGTATAATTCCACTCTATCAATTAATCACATTTTCAGAAATGTTTACAGCAGCCTTCATTTATCACAATATAAACATATGTATAAAAAAACATCTTCATATAACCTATTTTAAAATGCAGCTGCATCACCGCATTAACTGTCAGGGGAGTTGGAAATTTTCTGGAGGCGCTGCAAGAGTGAGAGACGCAGACAGAGAGAAAGACAAGACATGTTGGCACATGTACAGAGACAGATCATTTTCATATTCCTCCCGCGTATCAGGCTGTGATTGAGTTTTAAGACATACTGGTCGACATTAGCCGTGTTATGAATATGAATCAATTTGCTCCGCATGATCTACTCAAGCAGGCGACTAAAGGTCAAATCATTCATTCTGGGAGTAAACTTTGCTCCTCTGTTCACACATGGCGTGCACACTGCAAGCTGAAGTGACAACAGAGCTCCCCTCGGCACTGGATGATGTGACTTAATGATGCTGTGGCAGAAAGAAAACATCTAAACAGAGGAAAATAAATACACTGTCATCTCTGAGAGAAGTTCACAATGTACAGCAATTCAAGCCACGTGTGTGATATTTATATTGTCTGTGTGTGTGCGTGTGTGTGTGTGTTTGCTCTCCTGTGTTATGACCCCAAAAAAACATATTTGGAGACAGAAGTGGGTCACCCAAATTAGAAGCAAAACAACATGGACTGGTGCAAACATCATTCCCCTCAAACACCACGTTCCCTCACAAAGAAACATCTAAAATTACACTTTTTATGAGATGCCACCAGATTCTACAAAGACCTGCAGGCCATAAACAAATATCAAAGTTTATGAGCTTTCGTAGAGAAAAAAAACAGTGTCACAGACTCTGTAGACTGTAGAACTGTGGTGCGGTAGGGAAGGTTAGTGTCTTGGGCCTTTTCACCCAGCATTCACAAACAGGTCAGCAAGAGACATGTTAAAGAAGTAGGTTGAGGACCAACAGCAAAGTTAAAGGCGTGGATGTGTTTATTTCCTCCCATGGAGAACCACAGGCTGCATTTCAGTTCTGTGAAAACATATGCCTTGATATCAGTAGCTGTGCCTAGTCTTGCAGAAACCTTATTTTTAGAACGAAAGCTTTGACCTTTATTTGTTGGCTTGAGAGGATTTTGCAGAATAAAATGAGGTTCATAATGTGGTTGCTACCAGTGATTGTAATGTCTGACTCCTAATCCTTACCTGCCTACAGCACAAAAATATGGACCCCCCTCCTCTCTCCCTGGCTCTTTGCAGTTTATTCCTCTCTCTTTATTCTCTCTTTCGCCCCATCACTATCATTTTCCCCAGCCTTCCTCTCTGCCTTTCCATTTCCTTCTCTTTTTCTTTCTGTCTTGCTCTCGCTCTTTGCCTATTTACCTCCTGCTCACCAGTCTTTCTTCTTTGCATCTCTGCATCTTTCATGGGCAGAAATAGTCCGTCACACATGGGAGAGGACCGATTACATGCAGAGTTTAGGGGCCCTTCCACAGAAAAACTAGACTTTTTAACAACACATTTCTCCATTTCCACTTAATTTGATATGGTAACATTGTTGTGACCACAAAAATAGGTAAAATAGAAAATTGATGTTTTAGAGCTCAGATGATAATTTAACACAATGCGCATTTACCATCAGCATGTTAGAAATTTAGTTTATTTTTATTTTCAGTGCAACTTTGGCTCCATATCCTGTATACCTCTTGAGTTAGAGTTGGTCTTAAGCTGTTTATCTCTATAAATAAACCATGAGCCTATGTACCCACCAGTCTATCATAAACAAAGGGACCGACAGCTGTCTATCATCATCTTGTGTGCTTTGGGATTTTCCTCTAAACAACAGGAGAACTGCAGTTGGAAAGCCCTTGAGATGTGGAGAAAACCATATTCAAAATTGTACCTGGCTGATGGATTGTCACTGGCCAAACAAGCAGCAGTCAGTTCCTGGGAACTCTGTCGCTACAAAAGCTCTTGACAAAGTTTGCTATTAATTCAGACAATTTTTCAGCATAATTTCATTCCTACATTCCTCTCTTATAAAATGAACTGAGTTTATTATGAGAAAAAATGCCACTCACAGTCACAATGACACACCAGTGGCAGCGAAGGCACTGGCCTACAGATAAGGAGTAAATCAGGGTGTAGTGAGTAGTGTGTAGTGTCTCACAGCATTTGCATATTTGAGTGTGTGTGTATGCGTATATGATTGATATGGTTTATCATTTGTATACTCTGCACTGCTTGTATGATTGCACTATGATTGCACTTCCTCATCTGCTTCTGTACTTGAAATTGTATTGTAATGACATGTTGTATAGCACACTGAGTTTACCTTGTGCATTGATTTGACTTGCACAAGGTTGTCCACCTCAGCTCATCAATAGCTGGGGAATTAGCCACCTATCCTGTCCAGCTCTACCTGCTGAGCCTCAGCTGTCTCACATCCCTGAAGTTGTTGACTAAATAAGCAGCAAAAAAAAAAAAAAATTCCCTCCGACAGCAGCAGCAGAATTCATTATTGTAATCTTTAAACTTTTGGCTTTTCTTTGAAAAAACTATAAGTAAACACATGAATTACAGTTCATCCACTTTTTTTATTGGCAAAGGTCAATGAACCTTTGCACAATGTCATTTACCTTTTTACAGTTGAAATCAAATGGAAATCTACTGGAAACTACTGTTTTATTAGAGATCGTATACAGTGAGTGAATGCTGGATTATATAGCGCAGTATTAAAGAGATTAAATTAGTTTAGGAACACTCGGCTAGTCCTTCACCCCTAGATATACTGCTCATGACATATTCCTTTATTTCTTTCCATCTTTTATACACTCTCGTTCCCTCCACTCCCCATGCCACTCTACATCGCCTTCTCCTGTACTCTCATGTTTGCTGATCAGCATATGAAAACACTTCCTCTCTCTTTCCATCTCTCCTGCCATCTCTCCTG
>OMNW01010025.1:13479-37357 GCA_900303245.1 Selene dorsalis | reverse complement strand
CCCTCATCTCCTCTTTCCTCTTGCTGATGAGCATATGAACACACGTCTTTCTTCTCCTTCAGCCGGCTGCTGCCTCCCTCTATCCCTGCTGCTTCAGCTCAGCCCACGGGCAATTTTCGCACAAGGCTGATTGAATTCATTCATCCTCCCCACATTCCCTTTTCCCCTCACTGTTCTCTGTTCTTCTGCGAAGGCAAGGGGATGAAAAAACAAGGTCTTAACACCACACACGTTTATATGCATATAAATGGACACTGACAAATGAAACACGCTGCATACACACAAACACAGTGCAGCACGTAGGCATGCAGGCAGTGGAGAAACAGAGGTGGAGTTGACATGCAAACTTGCATGTTCTTATATGGGGGTGAAGAAAGGAGCACAATGAATATGTACAAGTACCTGAAAAGTCCCATGTGGTGATGCACACATAATACTGAGGCAAACACTGAACTACATACAAATTGATGTGTTCACAATACCTGAACATTCAAGTATTTGATGAAAGTTTATTCGATTTGTAAATCGATTATCAATCGAACTTCAACACTAGTTACATAGAAAGACATACAGTAATAATAGTAATAATGTCGCAACATGGGCAGTTTTGGTGAGTAGCAACTGATGCCTGTAAATTACACTGACAAATCTGACAAAATGATAGATGTAGTGATGTCAGTTTAACTTCAGGAGCAGCTGCAACTGGCAACAAAACACTCAACTGAAGCTAACTGTCACCTTGGGCTCTAAGAAATTTTGCTGGGTATTTGTCAGAATAGTCAAAAAATGTATCATAATTCTAAAAAGAAAAGTAGTAATAACAGTAATTGTGCAGCCTTGAGGTACAGAAAAAAGCCAAACAGAGGCAAGCTGCAACAAAACCCAGATATCTAACATCTACAGTCTTATCTACCTCTATCAGAGCTACGTGGCCGTGCTAGGTGTGTGTGTGTGTGTGAGACGGTGAATGATGAAAGAGTGGCAAAAGGAGTAGGGGTTGGCAGCGACCAGACCCGTTTGAACAAGCCGTTTAACCTGAGGACAGCTTCCATAAAAACTAGCCATTATCCTTCTGGGGCACCAAGAAAACACTACACACATACAAACAGCAAACGCATACAAGCAGTACACACATACAGGCATGGTCAAAACAACAGGAGATTATTAATGGCCAGGTGCGGTTCCTGTTCTGCTCTAAGCACTTCTCCTTCAAACTGCATCCCACAAGGAGCCATAATCATCATCCGCTCCCCGGCAATCATTTACAGCAGCACCAGCTGCCCAATGTCCTCTGGTCAAACTGGATCCACAATCTCGTAATAGTCACTCACAGTGTACCTCAGGTGATTTAAGTCTCTGCAGCAGCGACAGACCTTCAAACTGTTGGTTTCATCATTCAGATGAAACAGGGGACTCAGAGCAACGCAGCCTAATGGGGGAAATCAAGGGGAGGGGGGGCAGGTGGCTATAAATCTCACTCTCAGGGACCCTTCACAGAAAGCACACGAGTCCATGTGATGGATAAGTGCTCCAATGTAAAGGGTATCAATATGTGCGACAGGAAACTGGGATGACATGCTCCATCTTAGGAGAATGATGGTGTGGTGGAAAGTCCAAAATGAGAGGAAGGAGGGCGGGGAGACGAGCGGCAGGTGTCTTATCAAAACTTAGAGAGGAACAGAGATGGATGTCGACACTTATCACACTGACTAAGGTCAACAAGAGTAAAATTAAAAGATGAAAAACCATAGTAGAGAGAGATTCCTTTACAGATTTACTTCTATGGTCCTTGTGTTGCATGGCAATTTGAGAGCACGGATAATACACTTCTTTGTTTGCACTCTCACATCCATGCACTCATATTAGATATCGTCATTATCAAAGGCATATACAGAGATTTCCATGGACCAGTGAATAAAATAGAAGAACATTTTCTGCATCGCATTATTGTCACGCAAATGTGGAATAATGGATAACTGCGTATTGTGCTTCAGCGATGTGTTCATATTTCACTCATGGAGGACAATTTTTATGCTGCTCTCCCTTCATCTCGCTTGGCCTGCAAATCAATGTCCATTAAACCAGCTTGAGTGTTCATATGTCACTGGATACTATCCATTAATTCTGCTTCTGTACGGACTTCAGCCTCCTCCACTGAGAGGATACCGGCTACCCACTATGTTGTGTGCATGCTCCGGGAGGCTGCTGCAGGCAGATGCTCATTACACTGACATGCTGACCCCCAGTGACTTCACAACACAGTGATAATGAACTCAACCATTTTGTGTTGTGGTTGTCACAGGCATTTTTTTAAGCCTTTATTTGTTCTGCCAAGGTTTACAGAGCCACCATACTTCTGGCAAGGTCGTGCTTCACACTCAAAGTTTCACAGCTTCACACCTGGATGCTGTCCATCATAACGGCAGCCTGCAACACTTGGAGACGTGGCTTCCTCAAGGACACAGCTGCGGCAGCTCTTTCAGCAGCCCGAAATACCTCATTGCCTCCCAAATTTAACCATATAATTTTCAGATGTCAGCCTGAGTCTCTAACCTCTGTGCAACACAAGTAATATAAAGTAAGAGCTGATTATTTGAAGTAATTCTTTACTGCCCATTAATGGGCAGCTTAACATCGACCGCTGTGACTGCACAGAGAAGTAAAATGAAACTGAAGGGTTCGCACACCATCTCCAACTAAACTAACTCTGCCTGTGACTAATGTCAGCAAATTAAGCTGAGAAACACACTGAATGTAAATAAGACATCCTTGCAGTTAGCAGGTGAATTTCTTCGCTGTGGGTAATAGCTAAGCACCTCTCCACACCTCTAGCCTCTGGGACAACAAGCAGCACATCCTGGACCGGTGTGTCGACTGGATGCAGACAGACCTCGAATTAAACTCCCGGAAAGACAGCCGGCAAGACAGCCTGCAAAATAGTCAAGTAATGAACTGCTGAAACTCTGTAATTCAACAAGCTGTGTTTTTACTACTTAGAAGACAGCGTGATTTGGTAGTCACAACAGGACCTCCTTTACTGCCAGTAAAACTCCAAAAACAAGCAGGTTTGTGTGTGTACTGTTTAGATCGCCACTGTTGTTTTGGTAAAAAAAAAAAAAAAAAAAACAAGTTGGAAATGTAGTGACACAGCTCAGTGATGTACACAAATGCAGTCACACTCAAGAGGCAGCCTCTACATCGTTCAAACTGCAGGGGTGGTTGGGGATAAAGGAAGCAGCAGATCTCACCAGAGAAGTGGGGATAACAGACATCTATTAATCTTACCTCCTCTCCTGTCAGGTAATATGCCGACAGCAACCCACCGACGTAACGGATGTTCACCTCAAAGAGCGATGCTTCACCGTTCTGTTGAGCCAAGAGAGAGAGAGAAATCAAATTGTCAAACATCATATTCAGCCAAGGTCTGAAGCAGCAACAGCGATGATTATGGATTGTAGTCATCATATGTTGTTTTTCTTACTTCAGCAACGCTTTTTTGTTCATATTTTTATTCAACAACTGGGCTAGCTGGTAGATTAATTGTCCTTTGAAGGCTCTCAGGTATACTACAGCCCAGATGTGCAGATAAATATTTGATGTCAAGCTGTTAAAGTCTCACATGGAGGATGTGACCTAAGCTGATCACAATCTGCAATGAATGTTTATTGCATAGATTTCATAGCTGCATCAGGTCATGTAACATATTCAGACACCATAGTATAGCTGCTGTATGGTTGAAGCTCTGTTTGTTACAGGCCCATTATTAAGACTTTTCTGTTCTGTTCTGAATATGTTTGCCTTTTTTGGACTTTAATGGCATCTATGGCATGAGAAATAACCTGTGAACTCAGAGAAAACTTAGCAGTAGTAAGTAATTCATGTTTGGATTCAGGTTTTTGATGGGAGTTATTAATGGTAAGAAAAATACAGAATATCTCCAGATTTTCCCTCCAAACATTTACTACAAGTAAAAACTCACTCAGGCATCTCACACTTGTGTTGTTGTTACCATATCCTATTTTCTTGGTGCTGGAACACAAAAGCCGATTTTCAGTCAATCCCCATGACAACAGCAAATGTGCTTTCAGCAGGTGATGTGACAGAACTACAAAACCTCTACTGATTGACTCATTGATTAACCCTATTATCCCTCTTCAGGAAATTGCAGTGCATTCATAAGCCTGGCAGTTTAACACAGAATTGATATCAAGCCAATAAAGTAGTTCGAGTTTAAATCAGCATCAATTGCCAACATCAAAGAGTCAGTCTAAGTGCATTAGCAGCATCCTCACTGCCAGATCACCACCCCAAAATACAATATAGTCAAGTGGGAAGCATTCAGGGATAAATTCCTATAATTAAAACGAGTTCTCACTCATTTCACACATTGCTTTGGTTTTGTTCAGCAAAGTCTGGTAGCTCTGAGTTTTTACCCAACCTTTGCTTTACTTTTGTTGCGTTTTTGTATGTTTTTGTCATATTTTGGGGAGAGGAGTCCGTTCAGGAGAGGAGCGTCTGGCTACTGCTGAAGTTCCATCTGAAGTTCTCCCTGTCGTTACTAGGATACAGAATTAACACATCCTGAGGCCCTTTTAATGATATCAGGAGACTTCAATCATGTTTCCCTGATGGTTTCACTGAGGGAGTGGATTCACTGGAGGATGTGGTGGAGAGATGCGCACTGAAGATGGGAGAGCCCATTCTAAACGATTTGGATCATCCACTTCATAATGCCCTGATGGACCAAAAAGCAGCAGTGGTGGAAGGCTCCTCTCTCTTTGCTGTAAGACAGAGAGACACAGAAGATCCTTTGTACCCTCAACCATCAGGCTTTTTAACTTTTTGGCAAATGGTAGATGAGCTGACGTACAAATGAATTTCCCTTTGGGGATAAATAAAGTAATTCATATTTGTATTCAAGCTGCCTGATGGTTGGAGTAGGACCAGCAAATACTCTGGCTTTATGAGACAACCTCTCCAGCAACCAGGCTCCAATGATTCCCCCTCCCCTTCGTCTCTCTGCAGGCCTTCTGAAACAGAGATTCCCTCTCCAAAGAATTCAATGACTACAATCAGGCCGACCTCAAAAAGTCAGGCCACAAAGTTTAAGCCTTGTAATCATGTTCCCCCCAGTGTTTTGTTTCCTCTTTTGTCTGAGAGTCTCTTACTGCATGAAGGAAATATCGATTAGCAGAGAGTCGATTCACAGATTCAAGTTGAATTTTGTTCAACTCTGCTGTACGCTGTCAATCTGTTTACAATATTAGAGTCGATCTGATTCTGTATCAGATATAGTCAGAGATTCCTTTTTACCTGATAACACTAAATTCTCAGACATTGGTTAGTGGCTTTGACCTTCATAATTGGACTTGGGGGGCTTCACTGTGCCAATGCATGTTTTATGAACCAGCAACAACAGTTTAGAGGGGCAAACCAACTAACTCACCAGCCAAGAGTGACTTATTACATTTGCTTCTGTGAATTAACTGACACATAAGACAAATCATCATTCATTTGTAGGAGGGTGTTGTTGTTGTTGTTTTTATTGCCCGTTCATTTGGCCGGGGCGGTGGGCAGAAAAACTTCTACCTTTCTTGTTGACCAAACGACACTGCTTCTCCTCTGCAATCTTCACTCGTGCTGATTTTTAAACACAGGCTGTCACTACACGAGTGGACTCATTCACAGGATTGACTGAGTGCAGAGCAGGCTTCGGGGGCGGAATCGCGCATGTGTGTGTCTTTCAGGATAAAAGACCAATAGTCTAGGAAAATGACAAAACAATCATTTTTCTTCGATTATATATGTTTTCTTCGATTATATATGTTTTATGAGCTGTTTATGCTAGAGCAAATGGAGGCTTGAGTCTCACATCCATTCACAAATTCTTTTCCAAGCCCTTAAGAAAATCTGCTAAAATGTTGATAGAAAAACTGTTTCTGTGTGAGCTTAAAGTGTGTAAGTAATTGCTCCACTGTGAAATTTTTTTATCGAGCCATTAATAGCAACCCGTCTAATGCTTTCTGGAAAAAATAAGCTCTTAAAAAATAGAGTATCATGTCTTCTGTAAAGAAACTAAAAGAACAGAAAAGGGAAATTTTCTTCAAACAACACTTTAAACAACACACTAAAACTGTTGTGTATTTTTTGGTTTTGTTTTTATAATTTAAGAGCCACTATTTTCAACAGAAATGGTTTTAGCTCAGAGCTACATGTGCAGAAACATAAATATCCAGTCTAACCCTAACCCAGGCAAAAACAGACACGAGACACCTATGTACCTTACAATTCTGGAGCAATATCTAATATTCTAATACTATGAACCCTTTAGAGGAAGAACTGTGATACATTGTGGCTTCTGTTTGCCAACATTTACAAGTATTTGATTTACTTCTTTTTCTAAATGAAATATGAAATAAGAGGTAACACTGCATGTGTCTCGATGTGTCACCATAATTATTGCCTCTTATGCTAGCTGAAGGTTGAGGCAGACTGGTACTCATTGACTTGGAGACCCATTGAGAAGGAAATTGCCACCTCAAGTGTGTATGATAAGGAAACTGTAATTGGGTGCCAGAGAGAGCAATTAGCTCCACTCTGAGAAACAGCATAGAAATGAGAAGTCAATGACATCTGCTCAATAGCAACATTTATCTCCATATATATCTCGGCCTTAAAATATTTATATGCTTAATCCTATTTTGTTTTATAATATTTAATGTAAATCAATAATCATTAAATGTATTCTTCTCTCAATCTAAATTTTAAATGCAGCAGCAAAATGCTAATTTGAATACTCAGCTTGGCAGGAAAACACATTTTTGACACATTGTCTTCTTTAAAGGAATAGTTTTACAAAGGGAAAAGACCGTCGCCTTCATACTTCAGTATTTAATCAAAAGATAAAATGTGTTAATATGTCAACTCTGGAGGTGGTTGTAGACAGATTTTGTTAACCAAGCTCACTGACTGCAGCTTCACCGTTACAGACCGGACAGTATCAATCTTAACGTGTAACCTTGGCAGACCTTCAAAATATCCCTTCAATGTACAGCGTCCTTGTCATGTATTTATGTAACTCAATGAATGAGGTAATAAGAGCAGGGGTGTTGTATCACTAAGGTGCTGGCTCCACTCCTGAAGTCAGCACACTGGTGACATTTCATGTGACAAAGCATTGACGCCTCTGGCAGGGCAGGCGAGCTGAGCCGTCTTGCCAACCCTGAAATGAGTGGCCCAGTAATGGTACTGAGATGGCAGTGATTAGGAACGGAGTGTCTATTTATCACTGGTGATCGTGGCAATCAGGAAGACAGGCAGAGAGTGCAGCAAGAGAGGACACGTAATGCTGACAAAGGTTTTGCTAATCAGACTTTTACTTCACAGTACAGGTCCAATAAATCACTCAGCAGGCTTTGTATAAAGCTTCCAGTGATTTGAACATCCAACAAACTGCGTTTAGACAGAGAACATGCCTGCGGGCACCATTTCTAATACAGTGGGTTTTGTTGATTTCTGTATTTTGTGAGGAAAATGCGGGAACAACTAACAAACAGTTTCAGTGCAAATGGGGCAACCCCTCAGATTTGCATCTCCATTAAATCCACCAAGAAAAAAGAAAAGACAACTCAAGCCTGGGGGTTCTGAAAACGCACAGGAAACAATACTACCAATAAAAAATCATGTCAAAGTCATCTGAGAGCCCCTTTTGAGATGAACAAATACAAGTTCTGCATTTACTGTAAATGTACATACAGTAAGGCGAGTAACAGCACAGCAGGCTGGATTCGACTTTCACTTAGCACTAGCTGCATCTTAATGGGTTTTTCCAGCTTAACATTCAAATTTGTCCAAATCAGCATCAAATTGCTGTGTTTTTATTCATTATCCAAGTTTAGTTTCTGATTAAAATACAGAATAATAACACTGCAACTGCTATCAGGGCGTTGTATTTGAGCTCTTAATTGGACCAACATATCTGGCAGATGTGGATAAATGGAATATCATAATCCCCCTTTTCTTTCCATAATACTAATTAAGTTAAGAAAAAATTAGGAAAAACTTAAGTAAGTGTTTTCATCTTCGGAGATTAATTAAGTTCCTGGAAATGTACCTTTCATTATAGGGGAAAAAAATCAATGTGGAGCAGATCAAAGACAATTATGGGAAATGTCAGCATAAATCATTCAGTTTCATCTAAGATGTAAATGCCTCAACATTTCCCCCATCATAAGTCTGAGTGTGACCGGTGTTCCCAGTTTGTATGGTTTTAGGCTCCTTTTTTAGGTCTTACGTTTAATTTTCTAGCAAATAGATCACACATCAGTCAATATATCATAAAAAGCAACTGTGAAAGCAGACCACCTGCACTAAAGCATAAAATGAGTTCAGTTTAACTGTGCTGCAGCTCCTCGAGGCACCTTTATGCATGGTACGGCAACCATTACTGCTCTCCTACAAGCATGAAAAGAAATCAGGTAAAGTTAATAACACCTGTTTTTACTTTTGTCTCTGCTCGCAGCGGGCAGGCTAAGGACCTTGGTGAGAGATGACCTTCTGAGGCCTTCTCCAGCTCCGGCCACCCAGACAAAACTCTGCCTCCCGTTTCTCCATCTCCCTTTATTTCTCTGGCGGCTGCATGATCACTGAACAGCAACAACTAATTCTGCATTGCAGTGCCGCAGCTTTAAGATAATAACAACATCTCACTTGCACAAACATGTTAGACGTGACACTGTTCCCATGCCTGAGAAAAACAAGGTGAAGTAGAGCATCTGAATGTCTCTAGTTTGAAGATGCTTCCCAAACTAACATGTTTGGTTAGGTTACATGAAGCCTGGTGTGTTTGTCATGTTAGTTTGGGTGTGAATAAAGTCAGTCAAACCACAGTATGGCCTGACCAGGACCAGGACCAGGACCAGGACCAGGACCAGGACCAGGACCAGGACCAGGACCAGGACCACCAGAAGTGTGATTTTAGCATATACTCAAAACCTAAACTACTAATAGTACCATCTTCTTCCTATGATTGTTGATCACTTCCTGAATCTTTATATCAATATTTAGTATAAATGTATACATAAAATCATTAGGCAACCATAGTAACATTAATGCTTGTCAGCGTGGGAGTGCATGGATGTTGCCTGATAAAGCCAAAAATGGACAATACAGTGATCCCACAACAAAACTCCCAGTTCTACTTCTACCAAGATGCCTCTTTTATAGTCCTGCAACATCATCCGTCTGTCCATCAAAACAAGCAACTCCAAATCTTCCACGCCCACATGGCTCATCTTTTCTGTCTGACAGATGAAAACATGACTCAGCAGTTTCACAAGCAGCCAGCCGTAGAGCTTTCAGGGAGTTACTGACCAACCAGCAGGTAGCTTAGCTTAGCCTCAGCTGTAAACAGTTCTCTAGAGGTCCCAACCTCAGAGGGCGTGGTTACACACCCTCCTCCTGGTGACCGCTGAATATGGGCATAACTAACATGTAACTAACATTTGCCACATCAACCACTCGAGGACACATCATTTAGTCACATTCCCTTAGTCTCAACTGAATGAGGCAAACAACAGATGTGAAAATGCCTTCTTACCACTTTCGAAAGGATACATAGGGGACTCCAATGAAAACAGGCGGCTGGATACTACATTAAAAGACGCTTTAAATATCTAAACTATGCATGATACAAGAAGAAAAATGAGCATTTTAATCGTTCTACAAAATGTATAATTGTATAATAAATGATTGTTGTGCAGGAGGAATCACAGCACAAAGGAAGATTAATTACTGAGTGTAATGACTCGTTGGGTACATTGCTGCGGAAGCTTGTAGGTTTTCTGCTTCACCAGCACCATCCAATGTTGCTGATGGTGTCTGATGCTGGTTTCTCTGCTGATGAGTATTCAGCAGCCATGGCAAAGATTGTCGTCAGATTCAGCCCAGATTTGCCTGGGACATGAGCCTGATTGGCATGTCCTCTGTGCTGCTGTGTGCCAAGGAGCTGACAAGACTTTTGCCCATTGCTGTGTCCTGCTCTGTTGCTAATGTAATGATTTACTGCTAATAAAGAGGCATCATTGTCATTGGGCAAATGGCTCCCGGCATTGCCGTGATCCAGGTTTCGACGGGCTCCCACATTTCAAAGCCAAATCAGACTATGTGACAGAAAAAAATTACCCAATGAGGCGGGGATAAAAATTATGCAGATGAGTGCCTCTCCTTCCAGAGCGGGTGAGTCACACTTACAGGCTGCGATTTAACTCAACATCACTAATTAACATGGAGAAATCATGAAAGACCAATTAGATCCTGCTACTCTAATCTCTGTCAGTCTAGCATCCTTCAACACTCAAAGCTGCTGCTCAAAGTTTCCCAAGGCTGCTTATCTCCTCCCATCTACTTTCAGGACAGAAAGCTGTGGCTGCTTTTTTCTTATTGTTCAGTAATTACAGTCTTGATCGGCATCCAAGCTGTGAGAGCAGCTAACGCCGTCTGGGATGGAAGGCGAGCTCTTAAATTCTTGCCTGTAAAAAGATGATGAGTCCACACAGCTCTATATTTAGGTGGGTGATATCAACCTAGTTGTAAAGACTGAGTGATGGCAGTATAGTTTTAAATTGTTTGATCAGAGTTTAGACACCCACATGGTGAGTGCGATGAGACATTAGATTATTTTAATAATGAGCATTTGGATTTTATTAACTTGTATTCAAGTGACCATATTGATCCAGCTGTTGTCATGTGACAAAATTCTCTGCATTCTAGGATATTATACACGAATGACAATGTTCAACTGAATTCAAAATAAGGAATTATTATTCAAGAGAAAGAACAGTTGAATTTTCTCTGGCGAAGTCATTGGCCTGTGATTTGAAGAAACCAGCTTGTTTGGGCAAGAAGCACCAATCTGCCACGCAAGCAGCCCCACAACAGCTGGGAAGTGGCGTAGAAATGATCAACATAGACGTGATAACCAGTCCCCAGCCTTTCAAAGTCCATGAGGGACATCACAGAGTCATAACTGAGGTCCTTGCCAGAGCAAACAGACAGATCTTTGACAGCGGTTTCAGTGCGGTTTGTGCCTTTGAAAATTTGAGCCTTTGAAGCCACCATCATCTGACCAATAGAGATGTTCTGTTCTGGATGGAAGTGAGCTTTGCAGGCACCGTTGTGCTGTTGTGCAGGAGCATAATCAGACGCCCCCCTCTTAGATTCATTCTCTGCAACAGCTGTGGGGCTGTTCATGTAGAGGGGTCTACAAATGTTCCAAAACTTGTTGCAGGACATGACAAAGAGAGGGGATAGTAAGCCATACAGGCAGGATGTTGTCCAATAATCCCTTAAATCCATACACTGCACGAGTCCAATATAAATGGCCATGTTCATGAATGATAGACAGTCGTGGGCAGCGAGTTTACGCTACGTGTCTCTCTTCCCGTTCTGTCTTTGTTTACCAAAATAACTGGTGTTTGAAACCAAAGACTCCAGCACAGCATCTGTAAAAAAAAAAAAAAAAAACTTGAGAAAGTCCAGTGGTGTCTGGGCATCTTTAGTGGTTTTTTGCAGCCCTGGCTGTCTTACTGGGTAAATGTCAGTGGAGCAGGCTCCACGTCCTCAGCATCATCACCAGTCTTCCACTACTGCTGCAATCGTGGGGGTGAATGAGGAGTGCAAATTGCTCTATGATGTCTCACTCCCCAGTCTCTGGGCCTACCTCTGGGTATGACTCCACCTGAGGCACCTCTGAAAGCATGAGCCAGTGACCAGGCTCATGGGCATGGTAGCAGCAGCATCCTTTGATTCAGTGATGAAACTGTGATGAAAATAGTTATTAATCCCAAATTAGTGCAAGCTGGTGATGGTATCAATACTTTCTTATGAGTATCCATCCTAAAATGGACACGTTTGGTATCGGAAGTATCGATACTTGAGTATCGATCCAGACATCACTACTTCCTGTTCCAGGGCGGAAGAGGTGTTTGCAAAGACGGTTTAGCGCTACAGCCGTGCTAAGTGGGTAGCACTGCAGCGGTGTTGGAGCGCTGGATGAAGTTGTGAAAACACAACATTTTCACTACAGCAGACCTTCCTGTGTGTCTGAAATCTGAAAATAAAACCAGGCAAGCTAAATTTAGTTGTATGTCACATTATCATACACAGAGCTCAATCTGTGCTTTAAAAGAGGAACATAAAAATAGAGGTGAAAGCAGAGGAAGAAAACAAAAACATCACCAGTTAATGTGAATGCATATCTGTGTTAATATGGATCTAGAATAAAATTAAACTTGCTAACCAGAAATAAGTAAACACACAAATTAAGTATTGCGACAGGATCCAGACTGCTATGGTCCAACAACATTAATTAGCAGACCTCCTCCATGTTATTCCTTGTCTTAGAGTGTTAGTTAAGTTTGTTCCATCTATCACTGCACATATTGACGTGTTCCAAAAGACTGACTTTCCCCTCTTGTTTTATTACTGCAGCGTTGTTCTTTGATCCCGACCTAATGACACACACAAAATAAATAATGCACCTAATTAAAACAAGCTAATCAAAAGGAGCTTATGTTGGCTTGAGAGAGATGCGCTTTTTCATTTTGCAGCAACAATCAAAACATCAGGAAGTCGTGTCTCTTCCTGGAACCATTATTCACTGTGCTGGTTTGAAATTTCAAACTGTTTCTGGTTTTACTCTCTTGTTACATTCCCATGATGCATTTATTACAAGCTCGGGGTAGATGCTTCCCTTTTCCATCGCAGACCAATAAACTCTGATTAAATGGTCCGGGCAGAGAGGCATTAAGATAAACTACTGGCTAATGGTTCTAATCTTGTCAGGTGTGATTTATTTTATTTCTTTGATAACACTTAGCTTGTAAAGTAAGGCAATTAATCAGCGGGTAATGTCTCCCTGAACATCATCATATAGACATGTACACACAAAAGAGATAATCAGCTCCATATCATAAACATCTCCTCTAAATCCCCTTAAATGGTGAATTAACAAGCTGGTGAATTATTAATCAAATGCTGCTATAGTGATCGCTCCTTCATCTATTTCACTCACATCATCTGCACCCTGAAATACTTGTCAATCTGCATTAGTCTATTTTAGGAACTCATCTTCATCTTTTCATGCTTTCTCCCTCTCCACGCACATTGAAACACGAGAGCAACATTGTGTGCACAGGTCTTTGTGCTCTCCTGGGGGATGCAGCAGCTCCCCACCCAGTTCTCTATGATAATGCTCGGTCTCGTGGGACTTTTCTACGCTCTCACTCTGCTGTTATTATTCACCCGGCTGCAGTCCATCTTCCCACTTTCTGACTCTGTGTGTAGCTGTCTGCCTCTGTCTCTCATCATATACCTCCCACTGTATTTGGCCTCGCTGACTGAGCCACATCCTTCACTTTGTCTCAGCGGCACTGGAGTCTCGTCTGCTCCCAAACTGCCGACGAGGAAAAAAAAATAAAAGAGGCACTTGAGCTGCCTAATGTTCCACGATATTCAAGTTGATATATTAAACACCCAGTTATGAAGATGAGGCCATTAACTGAACTAATTAATGCATCAATTATAAACATTTCTGTTTCAATATACTTGTCTTCGTGACTTCAGTGGTATCTAAATGAAACTAAATGAGTTACATTTGCTTCAAGGAAAAATGTTTTTCCCAATTACTCTGCAGATTTATGCAGGAAGGTGGCTAAAAATATAATCAGATCATTTTCTTAACAATGGGGGTTTCATCTGATGAAGCTGTGGAGTTTTTGTGAACATTTTTAATTCCCACAAATCCATAAATAACTGATTTTGTCAAAAGGTAGGTGAAAAATTTAATCATTTCCTAAAGTCCACACTTAGAGCACAGAACTGAAATATTCACTTTAAAAAGATGTAAAACCCCAACATTTGAGGAGCAGGAAGTTACAAATATTTGGCCTTTTTGCTGCTAAATTATTCATCATTAATCAGAAATCTTGCAAACTAATCTCTGTTGCTTCATCATTTCAACACTAATTATAACGTGGTGCCCACAAATACAAATATCAACACAACAAAATATCATATTAGTACTATGGGATCAGGACATGTTATGTATTATAAATTATGAGAGGTTGAAAGTGTGTATGAAGTGTTAAAATTGCATTGACAGATTTTTGGGGCACTCAGCTAAAGTAAGCAGCAAAGTATCAGCTTATAGTGTTTATATGGTAAACACTGGACCACTGACCACCTGAAAAATCTGAGTCCACACGAAGGCAAATAGCAGCACTTCAGCGACTATGACTGTGCCAGGGTGCTCACCACCTAGCTGCTAAGTTTGTCTGCTGTTTGGTGCTGTGCAGGTTGTGTATAGTGGGTTTATGGGAGCTACCTGCCTGTTGTTGGCTGTAAAACCAAAACAATAAGCTGAGAGTCAATGTATGGAAGCTGCTTGTCTCCTTGTGTAAGAATTGATCAGTACAACTCAAAAGCATCTCATAGAAATCTCAGCCTCAAGGCCAACAAGCAATAGTCTCTGCATTTTTCACATCCAACATAAGTAATACATTGATATTACATGTCTGAGCCAAATGTACCCTTCTTGTATTACTCCCATGTCAGTATTTGCCTCTGCCAAATGAGTCCACAGGGACAAAGAGCACGAGTGAAACAAAACGTGTTGGTAAATATCCGTAATGATAAAAACACCCACACAAAATGTCCTTTGCCCTGCACATCCTGAGACAGAATGTCAGCTCAGCTCGACCTCAGCTTGGGGGCACGGTGCCCTCACTGAAGCATCTCCCGGCACCATAAAGATGGCGCTACTTTGCCTCAGACTGGGAGCAAGTTTGGGTCTCATTACGAGTAGGCAGAGGTCTTTAGAGGTCAAAAAACAGCGCTGCAGAGGTAAACAACAACCTTGCTCCAGGTCTCCTTGTTACCAGCTGCTGTCACTTCCAAATTCAAACGCAAACGTACATTTGGAAAACAACTCATTACCGCTCATTAAAAACAGACTTATTTACAAGACGAAATGTATCATTTGGATGAGGATGTCCAAAGAGTATACGTCAGCCTCAACAATGTGATGATATAAGTTTTAAGTTTAAAGACGCCTCTCCTGAAAAGATGTAATATTTTCAGAATATGTTTGTCTGCTTAAAATATTTTAGGAAAACAACCTACACATGCACTTGAAATTATTTGCCTAAGGCGTATGCAAAGTTGAACTCTGTCAACAACTTTTTCTTTGGCAATTACGCTAGAAATAGATATCAATGCACTTCTTGCATGTGTGCCGCTGTGTCAGTACACACACACAAACACACACTACATATATTGTTCAGTAGTTGGTGAAACACTGCTGGCAATCTCTCAGATGATTTGATGAAGTTCCTCTCCCAAGTAAACTCTCTCAGCTTCTCTCCTGTGCATGTCTTGTGTGAGAATCTGCAAGTAAATAGTGTCTTTGAACTGGCAGCACAAACTGTTTCTGGCCTCTGGGCCCAGTATCCCTTTTAAGGTGGAACAGATTACCAGCAACAACAATAAGCAAAGTATCTGCGCTCGTTCTATCAAAAAGTCAATTACATCTTGATTATTACAGCGCTGATATAAATGCACTTGAGCTATTTTCAATCTAAATGCTTTATGCTGCTGGAAAGGTGATATAAATGTAATGAAATTGAGACCTCAAGCTCATGCAGCCATTCTGTTCTGCATACAGACACTTTGAGCTGACAGGGGAAACTTCAGGGAGATCTGAGGGATTGTGTTTTTGTTCCAGCATGTTTCAGGGAGATATGTGCTCCTCTCTGTGCACAGCTTCCACTGCCATTTCTAGAAAATATTCTGCATCACTGCTGCTATAACAGCCCCTGCTGTGCTTTTCTTCACATTCCAGGCCACAAAACCACATGTAGGCAAAACAAAAACCCCAAACAAATAGGGCCAAGAATTTAAGCCAGGTTAGCAGCTCTGCCAGGCTGGATTTATTAATAAGGCCACAAACGCTATGCTAACATTCTGATGCTATACAGTCTCAAACATGGTCACTGTGCTAGTAAAGCATGTTTGCATACTTAAATCTGCAATAGTGGATACAAAGTACAACTGAACACACTGGGGCATTACTTTGCAAGCAAACCAAAAAATAAAGTGTAGTTTTGTCCCAATGGTGGCGCTCTACTAAAAGTTATGGGACCATAAAAGTTTGCTGAGGGAAACATGACTCTCTCCTGGATTGACTGGGCAGGACCCTCCACCTATACAGCCATCAGAAGGTGAAGGTGCTGAATGGGAAACAGTAAAGAGTATTTTCCCACCAGTTTCTGTACAATGCATTTCTGTTGTCGTTCTTTTTTAATCTTCTTTGATAACACCAAGATGTTAATGTTGTCCTGAGTTTTTTCTCTGTCTCCTAGAAGACCAATTTATTCATTTATTGGTCTCATGCATATTAGTATTTCAATAGCCTTTAGATTTGGGCAGGTACTGGTAACAATGGAAAAAGTTGAAGTAACTGCAATATTTCACACCATCATAGCCAAGAATCAATCAGCCAGACACTCCCTCCTAGGTTCCCACCTGCCTATGTGAAATGTGTGCTCAGATCCACTAATGATTCAAGCAATTTGCGCAATTGTGAGTCTTGCACTATCCTTGAATAAATGACTTTTGTGACCTGAGACCAACAAGCAGGATACAGAAATGGGCGGTAGTTTTCTCCTACTTGCAGATTGGGTATGTCATTACCACAGGCTCCATGTTCTAGAGCCCACCCGTTACTGGTTTACTGATGAATCTACCCCACAGCAGAGCCACAGACCTTGCTTGACCCAAAAATTCATCCTGGTGAACCACGTGATTGGAGTACCAAACACGTATTTCCTGCCAAGACACACATTGTGCATGCTGAGTGCTTGAAGTACCTGGCAGACAAGTTTTTTTTCTGTCTGTTTTACAGTGTCCAGCAAAAAGGGAAGACAAGGGATCAATATGTGGGGGTGCAGTCCACCCTTAGGGGTGGACATCAAAGGGAAGGATGCTGCAAGTTCCTGCAAGTGCAATTGACTTCTTTATTTTAACAACAAACTATTTTTTTCTAATTAACTAACTAATGCAAATATAGGCTTTTACAAACACTGCTCACTTTGTGGTTGCTAGATCAGTGCTGGCTGACACTGTGTTGCAGTGGGTTTCTCAGCCTACAGTAAAATATGGACTGCTGCTGCTCATTTCATCTTCAGCCAAAAAGTTCACCTGTCTGCTGGTGCTACAGGAAAAGTCAGGGCATGTGAAGTCATTAGGATTCATCATGTGCAAACAATGTATGTCCACACAATCTTGTACCAATCCATTTATTAGATTATGAGATATTTTACTTGATAAGTGACTAAGACTCTGACCTGCTTTGTGGCACTAGATGAAAAATTTGGGGCTTATTTAAGTCTGCAGGATTAATCTGTTGGCCACTGTGGATATCTACATAAATTCCTTGGCGATACTTTAAACAGCTGCTGGGATATTTCAGTTTGGGCCAGAGTGGTGGACAGACGAACTGACAGCACCAGAGAGACGCTTTTAGTGTGATTAAAAAGTGTTTACAGCTGTGAAAAAAAAAGCTTTTAACAGGAGCAAAGTTTTGCAAAGCACTTACATTAAAACAGAGGTCAATATATTACACAACACACCTAATGCCTGGATATCCCATGGTTCCATGGTGTTATGTCTTGGCTGTAGGTGACCGCACAAACGTACAGATGGCACCTCCTACATATTTCATGACACTGTCGCCCTTGCAGAAGAAACTGCATCTGACACTATGCTTCATAAAATACGGTGAGCTCTATCCACTCCCACTCAGCTGCTGAGTGACACCTCAGCTTACACATGCCAACATCTGCACCGCCAAGGGTGGAAAAATGCAGCGTGTGCTACAACAGCAAAACACACTTGTTTTCTTGGGTCACCCATGAGACTTCACACTCACTTAAGTGTCATTTGAGATGTGGAATTACAGGCCTGAATGTGCTAATTATCCAGTCATTTTGCTGTCCTGTTTGGCTCTTGAGATTTTCTCTGTGGTGTATGAGGAGTTACTGCCAGCGCATTCTGCGAGTCATGCTTAAGAGGTTCCGTGGGAATCATCAACAAACACACAGGGGGACCCTTTAATCTATGCACAGAAACAATTGCAATGTCAGAGTAGATGAGATTTTAGCGAGAAAAACAAAATGTGCACACTTTTGCCCATGTAAGATTGTTCAACGTGACAGGACTCTGTTCACATTAGACTATTTACAGGATAAAACTAAATAAGCTGCACTAGCTACTGTTCTGCTCACAACACAGATAGCCTAAAGTCAGCCCGCAGGCTTATTCTATCACATGAAAGACCAACAAATAAATGTTAAGTTTTTGTCTTCAAAAATGAACAGGAACAAAGCCTTTGAGTTCTGTGGTACATCTGTACTGCAGCCTACAGCCTGAACCTCTCAGTGTCATCAGGTTCACCTATAAATTCACATTACACACGAGAAGACAAGTCTGCCCATCTGGCACTGAATAATCGCTAAAATGTGATGATAGTGCTTATGAAAAGAAAAATATATACATAATTTAACATTCAAAAATTTTACATAATCAATCAGTTTTGTTTAACCAGCAAAGTCCGTGTATTGAGCTGGAGGCCACAAAAACACTAAGAAAAGCAGCAGTTATTCTGATATAAACCTTCACGTTTCTCTTAAAATGTGAGATGTGGGAAGATGATTCAGTGATCATCAAAACAGCTGCAAATGAATTTTCTGTCGATCAACTAATAAATTATTACTGGTCATTACTAATTAATTAAATTATTTGATAAACTTTCAGCATCAAAGCTTGTGCAAACTGCTGTATTATGAACAAGTCCCGGGCGTCTCTCTGTACGTCCTGCTAAACAGACTTTTTACAACTGCCAAAATATCTCTGTAATCAGCGCATGGTGATTAATCTATAAGTCTAGGGGAGTGACTGAGCACATGGCCCCTCTTCATAACTAATACATCCTCCATAGCATTAGTTTAGTTATCAAAGTAGTTTGAAAATCTACTGGACACGTCGTTTCAAATCAGTAAAGCAAGTGTAGATCTCTTCTCTCTTCTTTTTAGGTTTTACACCTTGATAACAGATCCAGCCAAGCCTACATGCTTGTACCTAGGAGGGAATGAAAAGAAAGGAGATGAAAGCCCTGAAAGACAGAATGATAAATGAGAGATGAGAGAGAAGTGCTGAAGCAGACGCTAACTGATATGAACAGAGTAAAAATAACACTGAGTGAAAGAGTGGAAGAAGAGGAGGGGAAGGGAGGTCTAGAGGTATAATAAAATGTAGGGGGCGACATGAGGGAATACGTTCTAATCTTAAAGCCTTCATTAATCAATCTTCATTACTCTCTTGAAATGAGAATAGCTGTGATGACCTGCTCAAGGACAATTAGTTAATCTTCAGCACCGTCCAAAGTGTTGATTGAAGATATACATATATCCAAGCTCTTGCCAGAGTCAGACTCATAATGCTAACATGCTGTGACAATGCCGATTACTTATTCAAGCTTCATGTGACAACTGCTTGAAGAAAAATATGGCAAAAGCTAAGGCTGAGACACAGTGGAGCTTCTTTTGTCTTGATAATTGGCTCCAGCCTGTCTGCAGAACTTCTTATCTGGATGTGCATCAGGAGCTTGTTGTTTGTTTCAGAGTCATAAGGTCAAGATGCATTTCAAAGAATTTAATTTGTTCAGTTGGTATGAAGTTTTGAAATCTGTTCTTTCTACCTTACAAAAAAAAAACAAACACTCTGAAATCTGAAAGTGGTGAATTCAGCAACTGGGCTTGGTATTATTGAAAACAGAAAGAACACAATGAGCAGCAGATGACGTTCAATGGGAGGGGGGACAAGACTGAAACATGTTGCAAAAGTTGTCACATCTGTAATACTGCAATGCTGTCCTCATCTGTCCGCCTGTGTCTCAAAGAGCGGCTGTCACCATATGTGGAGCTCTGGATGACAGACAGGCCTGAACAGATGAATCTAACAAGCTGCTTTACAGCATGTGACTGTGTCTGGTGACACTGTAATGTAGAGGTATGATAACCTCAGTCTTCTTATGTAGTATGTTGATGAAATAAGGACATCAGAAAATGTCCTTAGGCTCTTGGCAGGCTTGCTGAACCATTCCCTAGTGTATCTGACAGTCATTGAGCCAGTCAGTTCTTTTCTTTGCAGCAGGCTTGTAGATGTTGTAGATGAACACACAGTAGGCTGCATTCAAAATGATGATATCCTGTGACACATAAATGTTTGCCAGGTGCGCTGTAGACTCAGATATTTGAGATTTAAAAACACCACTTTTCTGTGCAAAGAACATGTTCGGGTGACTGTGTGTGCGTGTGTGTGTGTGTTTCTGAGTTGACAAAGCCTCACATCACCCCCCATCTCTCCCCTTTTCACAACATTCAATTTTGACTCCATTTACCAAGCAGCTGAAAAATAGTAGATGACAGACTCTAACCACACCTCTTGCTCAGGATATGTAAATTATTTGCCCTTAAATGTTCAAAGTATTTGGAGAATGTGTCAAAACTGGCACTAATAAGTCAGGTCTAATTGACTAATATTAGATGGAAGCGCTGTCTGATGGGTTTGCCACCCCCCCACCCCACCCCTGCCAGAATCCACTGATGAAGGCATGAGGCTGATGGATTGTGGCAGATCACATCCGTGACAAAGTGCAGTGTGAAGTGTAAATCTGTGTTTGTGGTCTTTATGATTGGTGATGGCCTTGTTGTTTGTCACCGGCTGCCATTACCAGCTCTCTGACGGCCGCCGCAGCCAGCAGCTACTGCTCCTCTCGCAGTTAATCGTCATCTGCATTCACCAGGATAGACCGGCCGCAGGGAGACAGAAGAAATGTGTGCAAGTCTGTGTGTGTGTGTGTGTGTGTGAGAGTTTGTTTTCACTATGATCATGTGGTCCAAAATCCTGAAGCCCCACGAGTTTAAATGGTTGTTTGAGTGTTAAGACTTGACTTAGAATCAGTAAGGTCAGGGTTACAGTACACTTGACATTAGGAAGTACATTATGTCAGTGACAGGTCTCTATGACTGTGTGTGCATGTACACTCAATGCTAAGTACAACTGCTGCAAGAAGTGTGATGTTATGATGTCACATAGGAATTGACCTTTGACCTTTGTTTGCATATAAAACTTCACCATTTGAAGATTAGACTTTTCTGTTCAGGTGTGTCATAATTAGCACACACACAGCACAAATGTTTTTTTGTAAGGTCATAGTACCCTGACCTTTGACCTTTGAAATCTAATCACCTCATCATTTAGACCAAATATGTAGAAATTCTCTGAAGGTATTCCTGGATGTGAGACAGACAAAGGGAGAGAACAACCTGAAACATAAAGCCTGTGGCCACGGCTGTCGTCAGCGCCAAGGCAAAGAAACTGAAGGACTTTCTTTGATGTGTGGGTGAAATTAACACTCACTGTGCATTTTCTTTATGACCTCAAAACTGCCACTGAAAAAATGGTGCTGATGATAAACACACTGCTGCTGTGTTTTAGCCCTTTCTATAAACTGGGGCTGCTCCCCAGTGGAATAAATGAGTGTGCGCATAACTGGTTGCTTGACTTTATCTATTCCCACACAATTCAGATGTGCTGGGGACAACATGTGCACCATGCCGCACGTGTCACATGGAGTCAGAAGTTGTTTTCTTTGCAAGAAACTTTGAAATAAACAAGTTGTTTTTTTAATGCTAAGTAAGGCGAATTTTGTCAGCAAACAAAACATCCCAGAGTTGACACATGTGACACCCTGTCATAACAAGCTGTGAAGAGGTTTAATTATTGCCTAGCATCTACAGGACGACACTGACAGTCATTATGGCACATTTGAGCTTGTAAACTTGATTTAATTACACACCATTCTGTAAACCGTGTTTTATTAGAGCTGGTGGAGAGCTTCACTGAGGGGCGGTCCAGGAAGGACCTCTCTTATTTACAAAGCTGCAAACAAACTGGCCCAAACCTGACTGTTTGCAGAAAAACCACACAAAGACCTGATCCAGACCTCATCATTACAGACTCAGTGAAAGGGACAAGGCCTCTTTCTTTGGCTCTTCTCTCCCTCGGTTTAAAACATCCCTTGGACGCCTCCTCTCTCTTTTATTTATCTCATTTTCTGCCCCGCAGAGACCTTTCAGAGAGGCAGGGAATCCTGTCAGCCTGTAACACGGCGTGGACAGTGGCCACACAGGAAGCTTTTGATTCCTCCTGAAATGTCTTCAGCTTTGGAAAACTTTCCAACTCGGTGGACACAATGTTGGTGTTCGCACAAAAGTACACCTTTAAATCAATCCAACATGCGCAGGCACTGCTGAAAACTTCATTATGTAAATGTAGTCAGAGTGCGGCTGAGCCTGCTGGTGTGTCGCTGGCTGCACATGAGCTAATTGAGGCTTTAAAGTGAATTACAGACTGAACAGTAAATCAAAACAGTGTCCAGTTAGACAGAGTGCCTTACTGAGTTTAGGTCCAGACTGGTCTGCACCCACTCCTTGGCGTCGTTGTACTCATCCATCAGTCCCATTATATACAGAGTGTCCAGGGAGTCAATGATGGATGCTCCTCTCAGGCCCCCTGCAAAATGCATGACAGCTTTGAGTTAGAGATCAAACAGAGACACATCACTCAGGAGAAACACACTCTTCATTTCAAAACGCCTAAAGTTGTTTATGAACACATTAAAATATGGTTTTAAACAAATAAACAGACATTTAACTGGTGAAGTAACAATGTGTCATATGAGTAATTTTCATATGACACGTCACATAGAAAAAAAACATTTCACATATAAGTTCACATGATTTAGGTGCATACAATTTTAATTTCAGTTTTCTCACATACACAAAAGCTTTCAGAACTTTTCACCAGTGTTTTTTTCACTTGATAAGAACAGTTTTACATGTCATCAAATATGGTGATATGTGATTTCAGAGTGACAGAGCTGCTGTATTGAATTTTATTAGACACTACTGGTAATTTAGAACTACATTACCATGTGCTAATAAATATTTACTAACTCTTCACTGACAACTTATAACACTATGATGAACATTAAAATAAATGATTTGACAGAAATTCCAAATGTCTGTGAGGAAACTGTGACAAATGTTGTGCTGTACTTGTTGTGACATTTTGCAGTGTTTCAGCCACTAAGGTAGCAAAGGCAGCCATACAGATGCCCTTGTAAAAAAAAAAAATACTAAAACCACATTTGTGTCCACATCAAATTTGTCAAAGAGTTTCTAATAAGAGTTGATAAAGAGAAGAAAGGAATGAGTGCAGTGCCTAACAGGCTGTTATGTAAATTGTCTTCTCGGAAGGCAGATAACTGCTGAGATTTAACCCCACACCTTTAATGTTAGCAACAGTGACTTGACAGTATCTATCATTAAAAAAAGCAAAACATAAAAGTCCCTCACATGCTGAGCCTCTGTAATTGCTGCAGTGATGTTGAATGATAATACTAAAACAGCTTTGTGTGGCTAGGATGAAAAGCATCTCCCCTCTGAGATTAAAAGCATCAACTAAAAAGCATCAGCCAGTCAGAGCAACATGAAAGTCAAGTCATTTAGGAATGAACCAGCAGAGGGGAAAAAAAACTACAGATGCATTGACTATAGCAAACATTTAGCAGCTGCTCCTGCATTACATTCACTGTATGAGTTCCCACTGTAACAGCCTCTGTGTGTGTGTGTGTGTGTGTGTGTGTGTGTGTGTGTGTGTGTGTGTGTGTGTGTGTGTGTGTGTGTGTGTGTGTGTG
>OMNW01010025.1:0-13459 GCA_900303245.1 Selene dorsalis | reverse complement strand
GTGTCTGTCTTTAGGAATCTAATTTTAAGTCATTCATTTCTTTTCACAAACTAAATGAGAAATGCTAAGGGGTGTTTCTTCCGCCCTGGTGGCCTTCTGAGAGATTGCACAGCTTATTTTCATTCTCATATGACCAAATATTATGCAAATGCAGATGAATTTCACAGAGACAGCTTGGCACAAAGGAAAAATAAACATTATCTGTAATGAATTACTGTAAAAGAGTTAAAGGGCAAATTGTAGTTTGGAACTTTAATAACAATGAACTGTGACTAAATAGACTGAATCACGCTGCTCGGGGGGCTCACGTTGCAGATTACTTGAAAAAATGCAATAGTGTGGAAACTGACCTGGTTAAATGAGAAAAGTGATGAAAAGTCTTTGTGTTCATCCCTGAGAAGAACCTAGCCTACAGAAGACGGCTGGATTGATCTGATGCAACCACACAGCAACGTGGCACATCAAAGTCTTGAGTTTTTATCAAGAATTATTGTTAAAGCTCCCCAAATATGCACATATTAACCAGACCTTTGGGGCAACAAAACACAAACTGGGGAAATTAAACTAGTTTCTTCTCCCTTTTTTTTTTCAGGTTCCCTTTCTCTGCGGTTTGTTGTTCTGTTGATAGTTTTTTGTTGTTGTTGTTGTTGTTTTTGGTCACCAGAGAATTGTGGCAAATGCTGCAATGTCCCTGAACTGTGCAGAGGTTTTTCAGAAGCTTCTGACTTTTGGAGTTATATCCCAATAATTTTGGAGATGTCCAGTCTAATCCCAATTTGCCATCATCAGTTATCTTGTTCATCCAGCAGTCCACAAAGAGACTATGATTTATAATTCATAGTGATATATAACAAAGAAAATGAGTGAATCATCACATTTGAGAAGTTAGAAAAAGCAAGCGTCTGGTGTCTTTGCTTTGTAAATGAAGCATGTCACAGACTCCACTTAGGATAAACCACTCTTTTATTTAATCCCTCTGGAGATAATTCAAAGGTGACATTTTAGATTTTAGAGCAGACTTCAAACTCCCTTGGCAACAGGTTTGTTGTCTTCCTCTCAAGGATTTTCATGATTAATAAGTATCCACTCAACAAACCAGGCAGAAAATGAAACTTTCACCACCGCTGACCTTTAACTTCATCTCCATAGCTTTATGGATTATCTGATGAGGTCAGTCTCAGTGCCAAAGGCCATGTGGGACAGGGATCAATGACGTTGCTTGACGGAATGATGGGCACCCTATGCTTTAGTCATAAATCCAGAACTATTTATAGCATCAGAGGTAGAGAGACAAGGCTTTAAGCTTTCTGTGTCTTGGAAAACAATCGTGAAGCTAAACTCGAGTACTGCTGTTGTAGTCCCCGTGCCATGGCTGCGACTGTGACTGTTTTTAGCTCAAATGAAACACATATTTCCAGTGTTTGAAAACTCATCTGCCATGTGCCTGCTGGCAGTTCATCTCATCCTGTCAGTGAGAGGGCAGCGTTAGCCTGAAGCAAGACACATGTAGTCCACATAAATCTACAGCACCATCTGCCGAGGTTGCTAGCCATGGTCTAGTACATATGTCGTGTCACATGTACGCTGGTGTACTGTATCAGGAAGACTTCCTGCTTCTACTTCTGTTACAGAGGAAGGAAATCCATCAAATTTTCAGATGTAACTCAAACTTCAACTCTATTATGTGGCAGGGGACTTTTTTTAGTTTGCTTACTGAAAAGCCTTATCACGAATAGTGATGGTGACAACTGAGAGGAGGGGTGTAATCAGATATCTAATGCCCTCCGGTTATCCAAACCCAGAGGTAGCTCTCTGTGGCTGTGAGGCAAGGCAGGAGAGTGTGGAAAATTCCTATTGAAAACAGCACCAAAGCTGAGATGATTGATTGACTCTGAGGACAGACGGAGCAGATCAATCCATCATGGTATACTCTTCGGCTTTCATGGTCTTAGACCCTATTTATTTCTGTAGCCCTCTGTGACAAATAGCAGGAGCCCTCGGGACTCTCTAAAGGCAGGGGCAATAGTTGTGTTAAATTGTGTATTATAATAAAAAACTTAAAAACATGCACCACCGTTTACAACAGCACAGAACCTCGCTCAGTTTGGTTTATTATTGTAGTCATTATAATGTCATCAGTGCATTTAGCATAATATCTAATGACGGATAAAGCTCAAAAATAAACAATAAACAAAATGTTTATTACAGGCTGAGGAGGTACAAGATAATGACTTAATCAACTGCAAATTTGAGAGTGATATCACATAGGTAAAGTATACAGGAAGACAAGTCTAGCATTATTGTCATCTTCTAAAGAATCTGATTTGAAGAGCTTTACTATTTTAATTTAGTACTTTACACATTTAAGGCTGCAACAAATAACCCCTGTTATAATCTTTTCCATTTTTGTCAACTTCATCAATCAGCTGTCAAAGCAAATCTGTCATCCATAGCGTCCAGACTAGATTGGACATTTCACAACACTAAAACACAGACAGGGTCTAATAAGCTAAATAGCTGTAACCAGATATTGTAGAGTAAAGACTTGGGTTAAGAGAAATTAAGAAAAGAGAAAAAAACATGAATGATCCATTACTGATCAATATATTTCCTAACCTCTCTTAAACACGAGCTGTTCCACAAAATGACATTCCTGCTGCTCAAAGCGCTTCAGCATCCTCGACTCCCTTGAGCACCAGTATTAAAAGGGAGAAATTAAGTGTACACATGTGCATGCCGAAAGTGTGTACAAGAATTGTGTGTGTGTGTAGGCCAGCAAAGTACATGGAGAGCCATTAGTGAGACATTGGCCAGTGGATGTTCATTCATCATGGCTGTCACTGGCCAGTCAGTGTCGGTTGGGGTGGGGGTTACATGAGACAGCCAGAGTCCATGTGATCAATCACTCACTGCAACCCGTTTGTGTATCATGATATTACAGGCCTCGCCCTCTTTTCCTCTAAACAAACACACACACACACACACACATACACACAGATGCACACACACTTGATATATATCAGACAAATTATTCCTGTATTTAATCCCACAGGGGACTTGAGAGACAACATTTCTGCTCTAATTTCATTTAACCAGCACACAGTGTACATTATGCATGCAAAATATATGCAAAACATGTATCCAGTGTTCATTGTACAATCCATTGACCATGCTCACTAGAAGTGCACTATAGTTAACCAGATGAATAAATAATCACTTTTCAGAGATGGACTGCTTCAACGCACCTGTGGGGAAACTGGAGTTAAATCAGAGCTACGAGTCTCTCATTTCAGCTTGTTCCACGTGGCACAAACAGACAAAGGAATGAAATATTAAAGACGTGGTCAATAGGTCATCCAGTTAACATCATCAAAGTGAAGATAACTGACACAGATGCTGGGATTTAAGCTAATTACACTGCCCTGTTGCCACTGGTTGTCTGTATCCAATTATCAATCACCAGGGCTATGAGCATCTTGTTAGCGCTAATGCTACCTGGCACCGGAGAGACAGGGTTAGCGAGCCAGTGTGCCTGTGTGACATTAATGATATCTAGCTGTTTGCTATTCGGGGCACACAGTTAGCATAGCAGATAAAGAGCATGAGGGAGACAGTGCAGGTGAGTGGAAGGAGCAGCAACGGAGCAACTGTGAAGGAGAAGGCCACGAGTTTAGAGGGAGCAGGATTAAGTAGAGTTACTGAGCTGAGCAGGAGAAAGGTGGTGGAGACGAGGGGAGTGAGAAATGTCATGTTCATTAATCATGATGGACTTTTCTCAAAACTATACCACGTCCTGAATAAGTCTCCCTAAAGAGCAGACGGCAAAAAAGTCAGGAAATATCAATAATGTCTGAGAAGCAATGACTGAGCGGATGTGCTCGAACTAATGATGCATTTATAAATGCACACTGCTCATGTCAGCCAGGTTTTAAGGTTATAGACAAATCCACCTATCATTAGAAAGTCAGTTTAAAAAACTCTCATATTATCAACTGAGTCCTTGGTTCTTTGATATAGCAGCACACATTTGCTTTGTTTCCCATTCTAGTTACCCTCATTAATAGTTCCTATTAGTGATATTTATCTCCCTGCGTTCCCAATCACATGGGTCCATGTTGCTGCTCCCCAAAAACAAGCTGGACAGTAACAGACACCATTACAGCAGTGATGCAGAGAAACTGAACACTGAAGGAAAAGATCTTTGCATGGCTGCAGATCCCAGGGGGGATGGGGGGGATATGTCCACCCCGATTTCTGAAAAACATTAATAGTCCCCCTCAATAAAAATACCCTAAATTTTTCAAAATTGAACAAATGTATTTTCAGACTTCACATTCTTGAAAATAAGAATGTGAGTAGACATTATATGCCTGAGACCCCTTCAAATTATGATTTACTAATATAACAGTTAAGTGAGCAGTGATGCACGTTGTTGGCTGTTCAGGACAAATAAACAAGAACGCTAAGTTCAATAAATGATTCCCTGTGCAGTACTTTTTGAATGGTATGGCGAGCCTCTATGAAGTAGTGATTTATGTTGGCATGGTATGAGTTGCATACGGGCAAAAAAAAAAAAAAATCCATTTTGTGCCACATGGACACATGTTTACATACATGTGACTCTGATCTTGTCTGTTTAAAGCAAAAAGAGTAGTGAAACTCTGCACGTCTACGTAGGGAAGAGGTTGGAGAGGTTGGCTCAACAAACCACAGGCCACGGCAGATGGAAGTTTGTTTCCTGCTGACTGTCACTCTTGGTTTCTTGTAATCATGAGTCATTTCCCAATTCTACCGAAAGGGTTATTATGATGTATTATGAACATACTGTACCGTGACTTAACAAAAAGGTAAACCCACACCACACCGCTTTTATAACCTTGTATAAAAAACTAAATATTTTAATCAAGCTCCTTTACTTTCCTTAAAAGAAACAGGTTAAACATACAACCAAACGTTCATCATCAAGGTGTCATATCCATTTTTAGGAAGTGTAATTAGTTTTGGACAAATTTGGAAGTTTAAGACAAACGATGTTGATACTGATAGAGGTGTCAGATCAGTCTGGAGGTATAAGTAATATATTTAGTTGTTTAATTAATTAATAGTTGGTGGAAAATCAACCCCTAAGACAGATGGAGGTGGCATGTGTGAATGCCTCAGAACCACAAAGTGTAGGTTAGTGTGTGAGTTTCCAGTGCAATAATGGAGGTGTGTTTGCTTCGGTTTCCACCCCAATATGTCCACACAGAGTTTTGGTTGCATCCCAACAAACCCAAATTCTTTCAGACTGCAGGACACAAACAGCTTGGCTGCCATCCAAAGATAAGCCAGCAGAAACTGACAGCGTCACTATCAGATAGAACTTGTTCTAAGACCTTCTTCTGCAGCTGCAAATATAAGATCCTTACTTCCAGATCCAATCCTGCCCTTGCTACAAGATGTAAGTGAGAGAAACTAATCCCACTGATTACCACTGTAAATGCTTTCCTACCAGTTACTTCACAGTACAAGGGTGCATACATAGGGCTCATTAGACATGATGAGACATGTTCAATTGAATCTCATCACTCAATACTACACATTTGTTCTCTTTACACTGAGCAAATTGTGGTCCCCATGCATCTCACATCCACCGATCGTCTGTTGAGAGGATTGAATCTCAAGTGATACCGCAAACACACAGTTACCAAGAGTGCAATGAATTCTGATAGATTTGCTAACAAATCCCTCATCGCCTGGTCTAGAAACCTTACTTCAGACAAGAATAAGAGGCGTGTTTAAAGAGGCAAGGTGTCAGCTGTGGGGACAGAGCTGTTTGGAGAGGTCTGTTTACTGAGACGAATTGTTTGAATCATAAGGCGAAGGAAAACTGACCCCGCCTGAAGGAATATGCAGAGCTGCTGCGGGTGACACATTGATGTAGCACCCATTCGTTCAGAGAGGAGCAGTGGAAGATGAAGGGAGGTGGGACGTCTCAGAAAACAACCCAGCTGTCAGTGAAGAAAAACCACACCAGATAGCTGCAGCACTAATAACCCGTAACCTGCTAAACTTGTGCGGCATCCAGGTTTGTCAACGGAGAATTATGACTTCTAATATATTTAAATCCCCACTTAACTCTAATGCAGAGTCAGAATTACAGAAACAGCTATTTGTAGTATTCAAGAATCCATTTATCATTCCTGTCCTCCATCTATGTATTTTTCTTTTTTACTTTTTTATTTATATTGTGCATTTAATTCATATACAATTAATAAATGAGAGAGAGAGGGAAAAAACAACAACAACCACACAAGTTTAAATAAATTCCTACAGAAAACAAGCAGTAAGCTAAACTAAGTACATAAATAATGGGGAGACCTGTCCCTGCAAACATGACGTTGTGATGTTTTTTTGTTTTTAGCTATATCAGGAGAAGAATCCAAAGTAAGTATTACTTATTTTTTCTAAGCTTGGTACCTAATACAAATAACGTGGGATCAAGGTTTAATTTCATACACAGAATTTGTTCTATTTCCTTTTGAACTCTCTCCCAAAACACCTGTATACTTGGACAAGCCCATAAGGTGTGAGTACTTGTTCTACATAGTTCTACCAGCCTTGAAATTTAAAGTTTAAAGTTAATTCTTGCTTTGAGACAGAATATCTCACCATTCAGTAACTTTTCTATCCATCTATCTATTTTTTTAATCTCATCTGTTCTATTTTTTCCTAGAGCCTAATGTTTAGAAAGGCAATAATTATTATTTGACAGCCCACAGTCATTTGAAAAAGAACATTTTGTACATTCTGTGTCTGAAAGACAAAGTTGAATCCCTCTGGACTCTCTGCATATATCTGTGATTGCAGCGCTGCTATGGCTACCAGTAGTGTGTGTATAAAAACTCCACTTCAGCATGTGTGCATAGACACAGCAAAAAAAAATCACCACACTACACTCGGTCTTCATAATAGACCACATGCACAAAATTAGAGTCTATAACTCTCGGTTGCGTCCCATCTCACCCCACACATCCCTCTGTCCCTCCATTTCCACCAATATGGTAATCACACAGTTGAACTGCCAACAAAAGGACTCGTATCTAATGGTGCTGCGTGGCTTCCAGTGTGGTACCACTCTCTTGGCAAGACAAAGGAAAGGACAGAGGACTGACAGATCAAGGCACATTAGAGCCGGAGTCAAAATAAATTTTCTCCATTATGAGGTCTGCCGAGGAGGAGGCAACTGAGCCAAAGGCATTAGCTGGTATCACGAGTCACGACAGCAGGAATCTTTTATTTTAAAGCATATCAGTGTTTAGTCTCACCAGGCAGCTGATGAATACTTGTCAGACGGAGAACGCATCAATCTCCCATTGACGCCTGAGCTAATGCAATGTATCTATTCTTAAGCTTTAATGATTTGAAGATTTCTATTAAACACTAAAACTGATGAGTGCACCAGGAGCTGCAGCTGTGGTGGGAGAATGTTTTCACGACTGGTTTTGGATCCGTTACAGTCCAACTTGTGAAACAGGTGGGACAGAATGTGGTGGCAGATGCTCCGTCTCCTGGGTGAGGTGTTGCTTGTTCACATTCCCAAGGTTGAATCTTGTTAGTGTTATGGTGGAGATCCTCTCGGTCAATCACTGAGTTATGCTGCGTACACATGGAATCAGGCAGTGGGATGACAGCCCATGGACGGAATGGGAAACGCAAACAAGTGGTCACGAAGGCAAAACGATACACACGTCACAATGTGTTGCTATGGTGATGTCGCATCGTTTTCAACAAATTGAATAAAATATTGAAAAACATATTCTTGTGTATAATTCAATGTTATCATCATCATAGCTACGGCTATAAAAATCTGGTTTCTTGAAATATTGCACTGCAAACTGAAACCAATGTTAAATTCCCTCCAAAGCCTCACATCCAGTTGTGAATTCTGTGGTGGTGGATGGTTAAAAGTTTAAATGTTTTAACTTTGGACGACATTGCCATTCACCGTCAATGGTATTCTGTGCTGGCCTCGCCGAAGGTTACCGTCCTTTCTAATCCACTAAAATGACATCTGGTTTGCTGTCTGCCTGATTCCATGTGAATGCAGCCAGGCGTGGGCCGGTTTCCATGTTCAAGATATATCACAGTATGAAAACGTCACGGTTTCAAATCCACTAAAATTTTCTGTCATACTGCTCCTGTGGTACGAGCTGTTTTTTCTGTCTTGTCAGAGAGAGAAGGAGCAGGTCAGAAATCCCTCAGGTCGTGTGCAGTACCCGAGGGACCCAGCAGTAGTCAGCCGTTGTTGTTGTTGTCACGTTACGTCCAGCGGTGTGTTGAGGTTCAGGCTCAGGTTACAGGTTAGAGAGGTGGGGCTATGACAACATCGTTTCACTAAAGAGTGTCTACACGAAAACTCTGGGGCGGTGTTTTGACATTTCCCCCTCTAGGACCCATTTCCAAAAAAAAGCCTCCCTTAAAGGACTGCATTATTTTGACTGAATTATTTATTTTAACTTGATACACATTTACTAATGATCCAAATATTCTATGTTATTTAAAAATAAAAGACTGTGTTCAATGGAAAAGTTGTTTTTTTTTACTCAGACATTTCAAAACAGCACGTTTTAGAGCTGTTATTGCAATACCATGAAACTGTGATATTTTTGCTTAAGGTTATCAAACCGTCAGAATCTCATACCGGCCAATGCCTAAATGCTGCATTAGTGTTTTGGGATGGTACCCTGACCTGCTTTGCCCTCCACCAGCAGGTGATCTGGCACAGATATTGCTCAGTCAGGAAGTGGAGCTTGAATGCAGGCACCTGCCCCTGAGAAAAAGTGCTGCTTAGTGCTACGCTGATATTCTAGGTATTTTAGGTGATATTCTTTTTTTTATTGTTCTATCATTAATTGGAGACACCCAGTGTTTTGCTGCTGCTCTTTCCCAAATTGTGCATAAATGACTTATTTATTACTGAAACCCTGTTTCTCTGACTCACTTATGTTTTCCCGGTTCTCTTATTTTCATTATTACTTCCCTGTGCCCCTAGATACTATGGGAGATGTGACAGTTGAGTAAGTGTGTAGGAAATGTGTTTGGAGTGGGACATCAGCACAGTGTTTGAACTGTGAATGTTAGACTCAGTGGAAGTAACAAAACAGCATCTGCGACTGCTGCTGGGAGTTGGCCTGTATCATGTGCGAGTCAGGAAGCAGAGCCGTGAGTTTAAGAGAAGAGGCCACCACGTGCAGCGATTGTTGATTTCACAGTCAGGAAACACGGGTTTGATACTTGAAAACTGGCTTCAACAAGGATTATCAATAAACTGCGAAAGTGTCAAAGACTAATCAGCCAATCAGCACCATCACACACATTAATCTAATCAGAGACAAAAAGAAAATGCACACTGTCCAGACATGATTAGAGAGGCTCCAGACTTTGAGCGCTACACACGTCAATCTAATTGCAGCAATCTAATTTGCCACTCTGGGAGAGCGTGGCGTGTCAGTGCAGCAGCCCTGTCTGATATGACAGCCTCTCAGATGAGATTACACACCGCACACAGTGTTATTGAACCCCTCGCCTCCTCCATCTCCCAAAAGCCTCTCTCTTGCATTGATCAACAGACACGGGAGCGCAGTAGGAGAGGAGGGAATGATACATCTGATGGTCTGTCATCGCACAAAACCAGATTGGAGATGACAGCTAAAGCTAGAGGTTCTGATTAGGCAGTTGATAAAGACGCTCAGTTGTTGCACCATGGCAACAATTCAGCCAGTTGTGAGTACATCAAACTTAAATCCAGGAAGTAAACAAATAAAAAAAAGTCTAGAATATCCTCAGTGATCAATAAAACCCTCTTTTGCAGGAAGAGTGAGCAGGATGGAAGATGCATTTTTTCATCTCAGGTTTTACGTGTAACCTTGATAGAGATCCAGCTTGCAAGTAGAAGATTAAAAAAAAAAAAAAGCGTCACTTCCCATCCTGTCTACCAGAGTTTATCTCAACTGAATGGAGCTTTCTAGCTCACTAGTTGTGCACTGAAAAATGCACCTCCCAACCAATTTAGGAAAGCTATAATAACCTGTTGACAAAGAGCACCCGTCAGATGGAGAAATTAAACCAGCCATCTTGAAAGAGCAACCGCTCCACATCATTTGTGCAGCCCAGCAGGCATTCAAAGGCAGAGGAGGAACCTGGGGTTAGTGAGGTGAGTGTGCATATCTACAGCTAATGTTTATGTGTGTGTGTGTGTGTGTGTGTGTGTGTGTGTGTGTGTGTGCTCTTCTGTACGTAGGGATTCATCTGGAGGACAGGAAGAGACCACAGCTTGCAGAGTATAAGGACAATTTTAATCAAGGAAAGGACATGAACTATTCCACGTTTTTAATCAATCTGTATAAACTCCACTTGTATGTACAGGAAGGTACTTCTGCTTGCTCACCTGCAATTTCACACTCAATTACAGCAGCAATGCAAACTTTCTAACAACATTTCCTAGAGGGACCGGGAGTTAGACAACTTCAAACACTTGTCCACATTACTCAATATCAATTTCTATTTCACTGCACCACCCTATCCCTCTGTTTATTTCAGCGTCACCCTCTTCTGTTTTCCGGATGCCAGAGGCTGTCAGCACCATGCACAGCCCACAACCCCCCTTTTACCACCTCTGAAGTGTGGCCCAGACTAACAGGGTCTGTGTTAAAGTTCCACCAGCGCTTCCAGCAGAATACAACAACAGCAGGAATTTATTTCATGCAATTTTACTTATTCATTATGCCCTCACTTTCCTCTTTCCTTTTACTCAGCACAAGAGTTACCACAGAGAACCTGTACCACCTTGCAGCAATACGCTATGGGTGCATGGCAATGAAACTGGAGAGAACCCCCTGGTTTTTCCCCCTGCAGGCATAGTGCAGGATGCAGAGAAGAAGAAGAATGAGGGGGAAAGTCCATGTATATATGAGTTGGAGGGATAGGGTGCAAAGGTCAACCTGCCCTGCTGCAGCCAGTTCGAACGGTTCAAGCTATGATGTTCACAACAGGGTGAAAAAAAGAAAAGCTTTCTGTTGTGTGAGTTGCCAGCAGGAGAAGGAACAGGACAACACAGAGAAATCCAGACAGAGAGTGCTGTGAAACGGAAACACAGCTGGGTGTTTTTCACGCACAACAAAAGGCAATATCAGAAGAGTTACTGGTGAATGATGAATGAGCACGGAGACAGAAACAAAAATGTTCCTGGCATACAGAGGTCTGAGGGGAATTTAAACTGGGGGACTGTCATTGAGAAGACTGGAAGTCTGATGAGTCACAGCGGACTGTTTCAGAGATGATGAATGGAAAGATGGGCGGACGTGTTCGCACTTGCAGGAGTTATTGTGAGACTCTGCAGCTTAGTGAAATATTAAGGCCGATACTGGTGACAGGCTGCAATGAGGCAAGGCAAGGCAAAAAAAACAAAAAAAACTGTATATTAATAGTTCCTAAAACAAGTGAATGAAACAAAATCTGTTCCCTAATGCTACCGCAAGCTTAAGAGCTTGGCAGGAGTCGGCTGTGATTAAAACTGCCAAACACTGATTACTACACACCACGCAGCATGTCTCAGGTTGCAGAGACGTCATAGTCAGAGCGACTCCGGCTCCACGTCACTGCAGACTGATGGGTGATCGGAGATTACATAAACATAGACTTTAAGGATCCTCGCAGTAACCAATGCTGAGACAGTTCGGAGCCTCATCTGAATGCAGCAAAGTTGACCCTCGCCCTCGCATCCATTAGCCTGCGATTGAATCGTTACAGTAGAATAGACAATCCCTTATAATCCCCCTGCTTCGTCATACATTTTGAAAACAGTTTTTCATCATCTTGGCTATAATCCCTGCACTGAGGCTTGATGATGTGCTCGTGCCCGCTGAGAGGGGACTTTTTCTAATCCAGAACGGGGGAAGAGCAGAAATTTGGTGGTGCTGATAACAAAAGATGGCTCCACTTTGATGTCCTGTCTGCCTGTCACCTACTGTAAAATGACTTTCCCTCAGATGATGATAGCACGGATTGCAGCAAAGCAGAGGCGAATCATCTCAGTGCCTGCAATACATAAGATATCACTTTACATCAAGTGACATCGTCAGAAAGGAAAAGCTGATCCCAGACAGAATGAAACAGAGAAGAAGTTGGTTGAGGTCGTGAACTCTGCTTCTTTCTCTCAGACCATTATTTCTCTCAGTTACAGTAGAAATTTCTCTTCACGTTTCCAACGCAGCCGTGTTTTTAGAAGCCCATCTCCGTCTCTGTGATCTCCAGGTAGTTGTTGTTGCTTCATTCCCAGTAGATGCGGAGCAGCCAGGTCCATCATTACTTGCAGCGGGACACAACCTGCTCCGACAGCAAATTCGCCCCCAGAGTGTATTATCAGAGGTTCGCTGTCAAGCTCCTCATCTCCCTGCACCTTAAATGCTCCAGCAGCACTTACGGTGAAATATTTCCTCCCATCTTCTCCTCTCAAAGTTTAACTGAGTTCCTTGAGTGAACTTAACCAACTTATCCTGATGAAAAGTTCATGACAGCACAAAGTGATCTCACTTTGTGTGTTCTTTGAATACTTTGAAATCATTATTTAGATTGCTGCAGTACAAATGTTTCACATAAAAAATTAAGGTAATTTCATTTTTGCCAATAAATATGCTAATATAATCCACATCTGTTGTTGTTTGACTTATTTGGTCAACATAGTGATTACAAAACAAGAAAATAATAAACTAATTACATTTTTTTTTCTTTTTCTTTTGTGACAACACCTTTTACATCCACTGGACATAAATGTTTGGTTCTGAATGACAATTACAGAGCTGGTGATTATAGGTGTTAACACTTGTGTGGGTGTACACTAACTTTACATATTCAGTGTTTCTTCTAGGTTTTTCTTTTCAAAATGGGCTGCAAAATTGGTAGATTATTATTGTGCGTCTGCTCTGACCCAATTCTGAAGCAGTGGCGGCAATAATTAAGGAGTGGTGGGCCACCACTACTTAATGTACATAGTGGAAACCCAGCTATTGTAACATCACTTCAAATAATATGGTGGTGTCGTCATTGTGATCAATTACAAAGCAACTTTACTTGTTTTTTTCTGTGTCAGGAGTCACCTATTGCTGCTTTGATGTCCTCCTTTCTACACTGAATGAACACAGCATTAGGAGCCCATGACTGAGTCCATGTGGACATAACATGAACAAGAAGGAACATGTTGCATTAACACCGGCCAGCTAAACAGATTAAATGGTATAACTTGATGTGGGTCTTTCAAATGAGACAAGCAGCTTAAACAACTAGGCAAATAGCTATCACTATGGAGACATGTTAACAAATAATTCTGTATCAGAAGCATTTGCTGGCTATACAGTGTGCACATATCCAACTTGGAGAAACCCTGGCTCTCCATCTCCACGGGATTCAACCACTCCGAGGC
>OMNW01010024.1:0-16249 GCA_900303245.1 Selene dorsalis | reverse complement strand
ATATGATATTAACACACAGCCACGCACATTTTAGGGATATTGGGTGCTGATTGATGGATGCTGATAACAGATTCTTCTTGTTGGAGGATCGTGTTGGTAACACAGCATCTATGAAGCAAATAAAAAATCCTTCTGCTCACACAGCGCCACACTACAGGCCTCATTATTATAAATAAAGGTTTTAAAATTACAAATATCAGCCTACCCCAAATATTAGTGCAGCCAGTTCAGACAGCACATTTTACAGTGGGATCTCCTTATAAATAAACCAACAAAAAAAAAAGGAAAAGAGAAAAACAAACGCATTTTTCTATGATGTTTTTCCTCCCAGCTCTGCCTCTGCTGCTCGCTCTGTTGATTGACACGAGGATGCAATCGAATCAATTGGTCTCGTGCCCAACCTAGTCTCCACCAGATTAGGGCTTGCCCCCCGCGTGCAGATGAGAGGGGCGGGAGGGACGTGACAGTAATGAGAAATAGCTGGGTGTTTATGGATGGCCTCGGTGTCACTCCCTCAGCGGCTTCCGTACATGAGAAAATATAAATACTTAATAGACAAAAATAAAGATTGATTATTAACAGCTGCAGAAAAAAAAACACATTTAATAATTAGCAAATAAATAAAGCAGCTCTGATTGGCAGAATTGTGACTTTTAAACTAAATGTCAAACAAAAACTAAAATGTCTTTTTGTGTCTTTTATCAAAAATCATATTTCTTGAAGGGCAACCCACGTGAAAATGGTTGCTAGGCGACACTTAGGAGAGGGTGGGGGCTATGCGCTGTGCTCTGATGCTGTGAAAATCATTATACACTACAGAGATATTTTTTTTCATGTTTTTCTTTTCTTCCAATAATAAAAAAAAGAGAGGAGAATAAAAAAAAAGGAGTCTTTGGCCTTGAAGGTGAAATATGGATCATTTGATTATAAAAGATCAGTTTAATCTGTAAAAATCCACCTTCATTCATTTGTTGAACATATTTTAGTTCAATAATATGAATCTGCAGTGTAACAAGGAATACAGATGTTAAATACATGTATAAATATTAATACCTCGAATGAGACTGCTGAGGTTTAAGTACTGTATGTCAAACCTGAGCTGTACTTGTGTGACTGGACATTTATAACGCACAGTGACATCACAAAACCACGAGGCCAATGCATTTTCCTACAGGCAGCCTATGTACTGTGATATTTCACTGCTCTGTTGAATGTAGGTTGTGTATAAATAACAGCAGTATATTAAAAATGCTCTCTGCCATTTTCAGGGTGTTTGGTGCAGCCATCGTCCTGACCTCCACACTCAACATGTTCATTCCCTCGGCTGCACGAGTCCATTATGGGTGTGTCATCTTTGTCAGGATATTACAAGGGCTGGTGGAGGTACGAGACCCAAAACAACACTCAACACATCCTCACCATTAACACAACACAAACATTACATGTATCTGATGTGGGTTTTTATTCTCATGGCCACGAATAACTGGAGATTTACCGTGATACACGATACAAAAACGAGCTTCCTGCAAATTTTAGCCCAATAGAAAACAGCCAAAGGGAAGACTGTGCACCGGATATTCAGCCAGACGAAATATGAGATGAGCTGTATTGATCCAGTCCACCATAGCTGAGTGTTTGTGGGATAGTCCTGTTCATTTTTTGTTTTTTGTTTTACTGTCACACACTGTGAAGTGCCTGTATACAGACTGATGAAAAGAAACATGCTGATGTGCAAAAGCGCATCAATCCTCCGGCTGTCTCCCCGCTGAATAATGAATCTCGACATGTTGAATGAAATGTGTCTAGCAGTGAAAAAACACAGCTGATATTACTGTTCTTAGCTTTGCAAATACAACAGCCGATGACATCTCTTGACGGCATTATTTAAAATATCATGGTTTGGTCTGACTGAGGCTTTTCTTTCCTGTTTCAATGTTTTCAATGACAAATGGCCTCAAAACAGAAAGAAGTCTTCCATCAACAGCCTGGCCGAGCATCCAATAACACGCAGCAGGGAAAATGATAGTTCATAAAAGCTGATCTAAAAACCCAATATTATGATGCAGTATTTCATATTTTAAAGAGCGGTGGCACTGCGCCGTCACCCTGAAGCTCATGCAGATTACATCAGCACAGTTTGTTCGAATTAGTGACTGATGAACGTTTAATAGCTGCAGGGTGGCTCTGCTCCATGAACGGCTCACCAGGTCCCCTTTGTTCAGTTTGCTCATGTTAATTACAAGGGTGAAAATGTTAATTTTTATTGTTTATATACACATTTGGAGATTCTTATTTACTAGGCCAGTACTGTGTTGGGTGCAGCCTGTAATCTGTTCATCGCATTTATATTAGATGAGCTTAATGTCACATGAGCGTCTTGTTGAGTGAACATTTCCGAAACAAGTTGACGGAGGAAAAGACTGAGCTCTCAGACTTACAGGCACCAGAACATAGTTTCCGGTCTTTCGTTAACTCCATCTCTGTGGTTCTCTCAGGGAGTGACCTACCCAGCCTGTCACGGCATCTGGAGTAAGTGGGCTCCTCCGCTGGAGAGGAGTCGTCTGGCCACCTTATCCTTCTGTGGTAAATACTTTGTTTGGCCTTTATAAGGTTGGGTTCAAAATTGATGTGTTGCACGTTACCATGTTGGTTAAGAAAAACCTGAACTCCCTCGTCTCGCTGTCTGTCAGGCTCCTACGCTGGTGCTGTGATAGCGATGCCTCTGGCCGGGATCCTGGTCCAGTATTCAGGCTGGTCCTCAGTGTTTTACGTCTATGGTAAGATTGATTGGCGGGGCTTGTGTGTGGTGTGTGGTGTGTGTGTGTGTATTGATACACAGTGGAAAAGGAAATGAACAGTAATTCTATGGAAAGAAGATTAAAAAATAAACACATACACTTGTGTTTGTTTGAGAAGTTTTGAAGCTTGTTTGAAACCTTAACAGTTTGACAGAGAGGGTCCAGTGAAAGTCAAATGGATTTATCCAGGCAGACTGGGTATTGATTTCCTCCCCCCAATGTTTTGGTGTGTCAATAAATAATCCCAGATCTTTCTCTCTGGACTGAACACAGTGAGCTTTCCTGTCTGGCTTTATTCTCGCAGGCATTTTAGAAAGATCGGACTACCCAACACTGTGTGTATTGTGTGTGTGAGTGTGTGTGAATACTGATGGGGTCAAAATGAGCTTTATAGTTATCTTATTTTCTGACATGCAACCTGTCTGTGATGTGCAGGATGCTTCGGCATCTTCTGGTACATGTTCTGGATCCTTGTGTCTTACGAGAGCCCTGCTGAACATCCGACCATCACTGATGAGGAACGCTGTTACATTGAGGAGAGCATTGGAGAGAGTGCCAAGCTAATGGGTCCGTCTGAGGTGAGGGGTCTAGAAGTAACAAAACAATACCAAGTTACACTTCCATCACCTGTGGTGTTTCCTCTGTGACAAACCAGCTGATTTAAAGTCTAATCCTCTGTGATGATCTGTTCCAGAAATTCAAGACCCCCTGGAAGAAGTTCTTCACCTCTATGCCTGTCTATGCAATCATTGTGGCCAACTTCTGCAGGAGCTGGACCTTCTACCTGCTGCTGATCAGCCAACCTGCGTATTTTGAGGAAGTGTTTGGCTTTGAGATAAGCAAGGTGAGTTGACGATACAAGTCAGCAAATAAGTAACATCAGGTGTAAACCAATTCTATACAACCACCACACATCAGCTGTCAACAAGTACTCAAACAGTCGGTCTTTTTTTGCCATTTGTTGTTGTGGAGGCATGAACTTTGCCCTCTGGCAAGGAACATTATACTACAGAGGTTTACCCAGGTTCTGAGACTTTATTACAACACTTTGTCTAACTAAAGGAACAGAGTCTTACTATTCGGCCGAATAGGGTGGAGCGTCTCCCAACCACAAAGGCCTCAAGAGTCTGGACGCCCGCTATTGGAATAACTGAGCCTTAAATACAATGATAGTTACAGTTCCAAGTACATAAATGCCATCGTCTAGAAAGACAGTCCAAAGTGACTGATCAGCTTCAACTCAGAGTAGCAGCCGACCCTTATTGATTAACCAATCATTCCTCTGTTTCTGAGGTGATCAAACAGATTCAAACCAAAACGTTCCCTTACAGTTGTCATGGTTATAGTAATGAAATGCACCACTATGGATACTATAATAATAGTTGAATGCACTAGAACTAATTGGTTAGGTTAACGTTAATGGTCATGGGTTAAAGGACACAACATTAACTGCTACTTCCACATGGAAATCGAACATGTGTCCTCTGTCATAGTCCTGTGTTTCTTGACGTAACGGCCATTTTAATGTTGCCTAACAAAAAAAGTGAAATATAAGTTGTAATAACCTGCTGCACAAATGACATATAGTCTTGCTCTTAACAAAAGGGTAGTCTCTTTCTGTTTAGTACTGTAGTACATACAGTCCCCCTGAGCTTCTTAAAACTTGGTTTTATAATAAATATTGAAAACATAAATGACCAAAAAATCTCAGCAAAGTTTGATGAAAACCTCCCAGGCAATAAAGACTGAAACGAAAATCATTTCCCACTGTTTTCTCAAAATAAAGTTGCTGAGCTGCAGCTTATTCAGCTGATTTGCTGTATGTGGTTGCAGGTCGGCATACTGTCCGCCCTCCCCCACTTGGTGATGACCATCATTGTGCCCATTGGCGGCCAACTGGCCGACTACCTGCGCAGCAGGAACATCGTGACAACTACCACTGTCAGGAAAATGATGAACTGTGGAGGTGAGAAGTGTGAGCTGCGGATGAAAAATCACTTTCCACACCTCCTCCCTGCACTGTTACAGGGTGTTATTCTCATGGTGTCAGATCCATACTGGTCTTTTTTCAGTCTCTCTTCACTGCCAGATGGGTGTAAGAGATACTCGTGTTTGTATTTTTGCAAAAATCCATCTGTTCAATTCGTGTACACAAGTTGAGTTGCTGATTGTGACCGTGCATCGATTTTATATCCCTCACTTACGTAATTGAGTGCAGGCCATGTATCATGCTTAATTCAATTGGCACCATGAAGACCAACAGCCCTGGGCTTGGTGTGTGTGTGTCTGTGTGTTTGTGTGTATGTGTGTGTGACCTGCTGTCTTTCTCTGTCAGGATTTGGCATGGAGGCCACATTGCTGCTGGTGGTAGGATATTCCCACAGCAAAGGGGTGGCCATATCCTTCCTGGTGCTGGCAGTGGGCTTCAGTGGATTTGCTATATCAGGTTAGTACAAGTGTAACACACCAACTCATTCACAATGTGATTTCAGTACAAACTGGTATATGGTGTAAAATAATGGTATGAAGTGATGACTGTTGGTGCTGGATGTTTTTAGTGGATTTAATGTTGTGTGTTTTTGTGTAGCTGAAGGACCATTTGAGGTCGTTAAAGGAATAGTTGTAGAATAATTTTAGGGGGAAATTCACTTACATGTTTTTCACAGGCTACAGCCACTGTTAGCATTCAGTGTAAAGACTGGATACAGGGGGAAAGCGCCAGTCTGATAAATGGTATTATGGGATGTTATGCGCTGGTGGCACCGACCTCTAAGAGGACCTTGGTTATCTTTTTGGAAAGAGCCATCCTAGCAGTTTCCCTCTGCTTCTTCTTAACTGTACAGTCAGAGCGGCTTCAAACGTCTCAACATAACCTCAACAAGAAGGAGAACAAACATATTTTCCAAATGTAATTATAATATAACTACGGATATAGTTTAAAAGTTGATGGCAGACTGTAATTCGAGGGTAACCTGAGTTTGTGCCAGTGGGAGGAAGAAATCTGTCAGTTGAAGGAGGAGAGGTGTAGTTATCCCTGATTTAATAATTGATTTGTTCTTTATTTAACCAGAGTCTATTTTTATTTCAATCCAGCATTATTTCTCAGTTTTTAAGAGTTTTGGAGAATGACGGAAATTGTCTCAAGGTTTCATGTTTCTGAGCCAAATTAGTGACGGTTCCGACACTTTGACAGGCAACCGTGTTACAAACATTAAAATGTATTTGAAGGTGCATATTTAATATCCAAACCAATGATGTGATGCGTCTGCTGTTATGTGATATGATGTTTCAGATCCGTAACACTAGCACTGAGTTTAATCAAAATACGCTGCGTCACTGGAGACGTCTATGTAACATCAGATTTCAGATATTAATCGCAACACGATTTTCACTTTCTGGCAAAAATCAGCCTTTCAGTTTCCTGTTGCTGTTAATTCAACAGATCCTTTTTTTGTTTATACCCGGCTACAGACGATGCAGGGCTCTGTGACTGAGAGCAAAATCAGTTTCTTGCCTGTTGTTCTTGAGCTTACTCCTGGAGTGTTTAATAATTCAGCGCTAGCCGTCCTGGGGGATTTGCCGGGCAGCCGGCAGCTCAGCGAGGACACTTACTCATTCAGCCAGTCAGAGTGGGGGAGGAGGAAGATGTGTGGCGAGTTTCTGCCTCTTTCTCCAACAAAATGGTCACCAGTTGTGCTGTTTTTATTCACCACTATGTCCTGAATCTGTTGCTATTATTAGTCAACACATACGGTCACTGTGCTTCCCACCATTTGTCATAATTCATCCGGGAATTTTTTTTTTTTTAAATCAACAATCAATATTTCCATAACGTAACGTTTTCTTTCTTTCTCTGTTAGGTTTTAATGTCAATCACTTGGACATTGCTCCACGTTATGCCAGTATCCTAATGGGCATCTCTAATGGTGTGGGTACCCTGTCTGGGATGGTGTGTCCACTGATTGTTGGTGCTATGACAAAGAACAAGGTAAAGGCTTTTTGTCCCTTCAGCCTCCAAATGACACAGTAATAAAGATCTGAAGTCTTAAACTTGATGTAAATTATTCAGCAACACCTTCTTCTAATCATCTGTAAGCAGAGCAGTATATACAGCATACATCATTTAACACATGGTTTACAACAGACTATAATGTAGTTATTGAGTTAGTTATTGACGACTAAAAGTTGTCCTGTGACAAACCCACTGTTACATATAGTAGTCTTTATAGATGTTATAATCGCTGACAAACACTGTACTAGCCCATATAGTTACCTACAACTAGGTTTGCTATGAATTATCCATCAGAACGGCTTATTTTTCTATAGCGCTGTTGTCTGTCTTCCCTCCGTGTTGAACTATAATGGACTTAACAGTTTATAACAGGTAACACAGGCTTATTGATTTTGCACTAAAAAATACACACAGAGGACCTCATAAACGTCAGTGGCTGAGAAGCTTTATATATGTTAAACCTATGTTAAACTGTTAAACCTGACATTAGAGTGTCATACCATTACATGAAATTGTATGCATGTATTATTCATTATTCAGCCAGTGAATTAAAGATTAATTTATTCCTTTAACCTATTTCTGCGTTTGTTTAATCACAGGAAGCTTTAAGATTATTAAAGGCTTATTCCATAAGGTACGATGGCGTATTATACGCTCTGTATCAGCTTGTTTTAACTCTTCTCTTGACTCAAATTCAAAATAAATTTGCTGGGAGCTGCTCAAACGGCAAAGTAAAATGTGTATTTGGGACTATTTTCAGATAGTGAGTAATGTTCAGCAACAGGGCCGTAGACAGGTTCATGGTCATAGAGGAGCGTATCACCCTGTGTAATGGTGTGTCTGATGTACTGTTTTGCACATTGGATTTGTTGAGAATGATAAAAATGAATAGCTTTCCTATGTTTTCCCCTCTTCTACAGACTCGAGAGGAGTGGCAGTACGTGTTCCTGATTGCCTCGATGGTGCATTACGGAGGCGTGATTTTCTACGGGATCTTTGCTTCGGGAGAAAAGCAGCCGTGGGCCGACCCTGAGCTGACCAACGAAGAGAAGTGTGGCTTCATCGATGAGGACGAGCTGGCAGAGGAGACCGGTGACATCACTCAGAGTTACGCTGCTTTCGGAGGTCCGGCTAAGACGTACGGTGCCACCACGCAGGTGAACGGAGGCTGGGCTGCCGGCTGGGAGAAGACGGAGGAGTACGTCCAAGAGGAAGCACAGGGAGGAGGCTACGGATACAGGCAGGATGAGGGATACTCCTAGACCAAACACGCAATCGCTGACACGAGTAGACTTCATTTCCTGAGTGTGCTTCAGTTTAGTCATGAAAAATATCAACAACAAACGAGAAACAAGAAAACTACAATCCATTGTTGTATTGTTTGCACAAATTCTAAGAAAAAAACAAAAAAAAAAACACCTAAAAAACGATCAACCTACTGTAAAAATTACTAAAATATATAGAAAGGTTAAAGATATTTGATGAATAGAGATGTAACACATATCAAATTGGAAGTCTGTAAATGTATTATAATGCATATTGATAATAGATATATTTATTTGGAGTGCAGTCGTGTGTAGACGTGAACATTTTCATCCCATCAGCCGAGGCTTCATGACCACACTGAAGCCTGTAGGGTTACATAGGAGCTGCCCATCAGAGCCGACCCCTTATTTATCTAATTACCTGTTAACAGTACGACGTCCTACAAGCCAGCCATTACAGTGTATGAATATGTCACTGCACAGCATTGTAAAGAGAAACTAGACACTCTGTTGATATAGATTGTACTGTATCTCTCCTGAATGCACTCAGAGTAGTGTGACCTCCTAATGCACAACATGATGACTTTCTGTTTTCTTACCCACGGCGTCTTGTGTGTGTAAATCTAAGTCTTTGACATGTAAGTGACCTGCTGTACAGATTTGATTTGAGAGTGGCGTAAACGACTTGTGATGACTGTCTGGTTACACTTTGCTGTGTGATGTGATCCATTTTGTACCTCTGACACAAAGAGTATGAGTTTAGCACTTGCGACCCGCCGCCACATCTCAGCAGTGTAGTGCAGGAGTAAAGCCATTCGCCTCAATATACTCCATGTTACAGTTAAACCAGAAAAAGTCCAGTTGTACCAATGCATTGTCGAAATATTTATCTTAAATAAATAAAAAAATATATATATATATGACGGATATATATGAAGGAAAAAAATGTCCTAAGTATAAAGAAATAAATTAAAGAAGAAATAATAAATACATAAACGCAAAATAGATTATTCTAATAATAAAAACTATTTATATATTCCTTATTTTATAAATATATCTTTTCATTTCTGTAGTTTTAAATGTATTTATTTATGCATGTCTACAGTTATATATTTAGTTATTTCAGTATTTCTGCATTTCTACATTTATTTATCTCTGTGTCCATATGTTAATCAGGCAGGCCGTTCTTCCTCGTTGGTTTCGGTGTAATCAGTTGAATGGATCTATTACTTGACAGGTGCACAGACCAGAGCTTCATCTTTCCGGTGGTGGTGGTAACTCACCCACTTTGACACTAGATTTTAGTGACTTTTCACACCTTCCTCGCAACCGTTTTCTTCCCCAAAAAGTATATATAGACGAATCTAGTGACTTGTTTTCCATAGAGGAGAGTTGCTAGTACTGCCTTGAGAGAATCACTCTCTGCGTCTACTGCTACATAAAACAAAGTGTGAGGAGTTGTACTCAGCGACACTGAGTCGACAACACTCGGGCGTTGGTGGTTTATTCCTCTCTATTGCTTGTAGAAGAAACTGTCAGGTTTTTCTCTATAATATTGTAAGGCTACTCCTTAAAGTGCCCTGAGATAATGCATGTTAAGACTTGGAGGTAGATAAATAAAACTGTCTAAAAGCAAAACAAAAAAGTCAGTGTAGCTAGGTGGCAGGTAATGAGCTAAAGGCAAAGCTCCTGCACCAGTGAAGTCAAAGCAGTAGTGGATCCATCCAATCAATTACATTGCTACAACCAATCAAGCTTTAGACTTAGGGTAGGACCGCCCACCTCATTAACATATGTACACAGAAGTGAATATCAAATTGACAAATACAACAGAATAAATCTAGAAATGCATCAATATAGAAATCAATAACAAAAGAAGAAATAAATGTAATGAGTTACTTTATTTCTTTGTGTATTAAACATTATTTATTTCTGCATTTATTTACTTATACTTACTAGTTTTTTGTCCTTCATAAAGATAACTATAAGCACACAGAGTAACGATGTTTAAGAGTTTATAGATTAAAAAAAATGATATTGTTAAAAAAGAGATTCATAGTTAAAACACAACCTTAAGAAGAGTTTGTGCAATACAGGCTGAGAAATTACAGACCAGCCAAAATCAATACAAGAGTCTTATTCTATTAGTTCATCAAATGTAATGATGTTTAAAATATTTAGAATAGTAAGATATTTACATGATTAAAAAAAAAAAGAGATAGGCGTCTCATTTTTAATGTAAAAGTCCCTGAAAACAACGTATTTCTCCAAATACTTCTATATGACAACAAGAAGAACACACAATAACTCTGCTTCATCACGACTTCAAATCCGCCCAATAGTGAGCAATCAACCATCAGATTCAGATTTAAATTCTAATCAACTAAGCTCAATCCAGTGTTTATTGGTAACGGGCGAGAGGGAAAAAAAAAGCAGAAACTTGTTGTGGTTAAAAGCTGAGAAACAGTTTTCAGGGTCTTTAAAACAAACTAAAAGGATTAATATGACTTAAAAATGTCAAACAACAGTGTAGAAGTTAAAGTGAACATTCCCAAACAAGTATTTGAATGTTTACATATATATCTATACTTCACATAGAGTTCGCCAAAAACCGGAGATGTCTATTTACAGTTAGAGAGATGAAGGAACACCAGGAGAGGCAATCGCAAACGTGTGCATTTCCATTTTAGATATATAATCAATATATTAGTAAGTGATACGAGACGTTTCATGAATTAATGTATAATGTAAACGAGCTGTCTTTACCGATAAAGAAAAGTGTTTTAGGTTCTCAGTAAGAAGAACCAAGTGAACACGCCCAACCTCCAGGATCTGTTTGTCCTCATTCTGCACTTACACTGACTGACCAGGTCTTATGGGGCCAATCTTGTTTAATTTATCACTGTCTGTGGAGACTTTGAATCAGCACTTCACAATATAGATGTGCGTGGATGTGTATTTATGCATGGAACAAAGTGAAATTTGTAGTATGTCCTTTCTTTTTGTTGGTTTCCTTTTCTTTCGAACTTCTTTGTCTTTGTCTCAGAAACTGTTACTGATGCTTCAATTATTTCTTTGCACGATTAACCAAAGGTGAAAAGCACAGCTGGGTTTTATCTGGGAGTCACATACTTTCAAAAAAAAAAAAAAAAGAAGGGAGTCCAGAACATCAGCAGTAAAGTTTCAGCGTACAAGACCCCCACCCCACCCCAGAGTGTGCAGGTGGCACCAAACATTACTCAGTGTACAAAGCAATAAATCCATAGTAACAGTTCTGGTCAAACCGTCATGAACAGTCATTATGTAACTGTTTTTTATGCATTTGTTTAAAAGTCGTGTTTTTTGTGATAACAAATGTAGAAAATAAACACGTAAAGAAAATAAAAAAAACATAGAAATATACTGTATGTATGAAAATATAGTAATAGAGTCCAACACAAACGTCTTTGACTATAAGACGGTGCAAGGAGTTTGTGATGGGGCTGCTCACCAGATGAGAATGATAAAACAGGCTCTGTCTGAAAGACGGACGCTTGTCCTCTTCATGTTCCTCTTTCTGTTTTGTTGTGGTCCATATGGAGTCTGTGTTGTTGTTTCCTCTCTCTCACTCTCTCTTTCTCTCTTCTCCTCTATGGTTTTAGTTTGATTCATGTTTATCCTTCAGTGGCTGGACACCCGCCCGTCCTGCCTAACCACACGTACTTCCTCCTTCCTCTGTACGACCCTGATTTCATTGTCATAAGACTCATTATTAACGTTACGGACGAATTCAAACCGAACAATTCTACATTTTCAGAGATGAAACGTGTGCAACCTGAAGTAGTTCAAAGTTTCCTGTTTTTGTGCCTCTGGAGTGTGAATCTATGGCTTCTGTTGCTGTGAAAATTGAGAGGTTTGTTGATGTCAACATGAAATACTCTATATCCTTTTTTGATAAAAAAAAAAAACAAACAAAAAAAAAACAAAGTCTAACAAATCTCTGTGTGTCCTGAGTATTTGTATTGGCAACAATCTAATGGCCCTTTTCCACTCGCGCTACACGGCTTGACTTGGTAACTCCTCAGCTGAGAAACGTGACGTCAACCGACTGCTGGCCACTGATTGGCCAGACTGTTGTCGACGTCCCACACATGAATCAAACCCGACATTTTTAAAAACACACCGGCAACAACGACGCCTGATCTGTACTGTTACTGTTGTTATGCTCTCACTCCACGTCGCACACCGTGCTCCATCAACGGGGCCGGCGACTGTGTTTGGTGGCTGACGACAGGGCGGAAAAAAGAGAGCTATGACGGCCCCGCCCACGTTGAGGAGGAACTATGATGTACTCCGTTGTAATGGAAAATGACCTAAACCGAGTCGAGCCGGGCCGAGCTGTAACTGTATCGTGGAAAAGGGCCTTTAGACACAAGTCTGATTGTACTGATGAACAGGTCGACTTTCATAGCGACTACTTAACCATGACCAAAATGTTCTCAACACACGGTGAAGCAAAGAGTTGCTCCACATCCAGCAGTTATGAAACAACATTATCTTTCATTTGGAGTCATGTTTCTGGTCATTAGGCCGAGATAACTCCAGTACTCACTCCCTTTCAGCTGTTTTTTTGGTCTCTACCGCCTCTTGACTCTTTGGCTGCTTCACTACATGTGGACCAGTCACTACCTGTGTCTGCCTGTTGTTTGTGCTGAACCAAAGCATTAAAAGTTGGTCGGTGAAACAGAGAGCTGAAACACACTATAAAGTCTGAGGGTCAGTGCAGGTTTGACTGATAAACCGTCTGCAGGTTAATTTCTCTGAGCGACTCCTTGTTTTCATTCATACATTGTCATTTGATACATTGTTATTATGAAAATATCATTTACAGCTGCATTAACAACTGAATTAAAGTTTTTATTCCACCTGTATCACCTTCAGGATCATCATTTACTGACCTTTATGCACTTACTGTGTTGGACTGACATGATAATACTTAGTTACAGGCCAATGCTAAAACGTCTTGTGGGTGAATGGTGAAAACAAAATCAACCACGCAGTGAAGGGGAGTTACAAAAAAACTACAGAATCATTATCAGCTACGCACACAGAAGAAGCTAAAGCCACAGAGCAAGATGGAAAATGGCAAAACAAAAAAAAAAATGAATTCCTCAGAAAAAGTTGCTGAAAATTTGGACTCTGAATCAGCAAATGTGACAAAAAAAGACCTGGTCATCAATGTTGCAGATCCAAGACTCTTGTCTGTATTAAGTCCATCTCTAGAAGAACTTTCTTTTCTGTTGACTGATTTATGGTAATTAATGTTGGATGAAGACACGGCAGGTCTGAACCCACCTCCAACCATCGGCTAGAATAAAGGTCTAAAGTGACTAACATTTGTAGCTGGAGAAAAGTTAAAAGGATTCAATGAAAGAAAGAAAGTAGAGCCAAAACATCTGTGACTTGTTCTCAGTTTCCCTGGTGAAACGTGTCAGATTTCATACATTACCTACTGCGCATGCCGGTTCTAACCATTTTCATCTCTGAGACCTGATTTCCAAAACATGCATCGCGTTGCATCACATCTGGTTGCGTCTCTATTAATTTATGATTAATGACAGAGAGTGCGTCATGAAAATTCACAACATCACAAGAACAATTTAAAAACCTGAGATTAGTGTGTAATATTATTAACCGTGGGCTTTTTCAGCAGACGAGAGTCTTAACTGTTCCACCAAGGCCACAGGAAGTGCAGAGTTAATGGCTGCCCTCCTTCCCCCGGCCGTGAAATCAATAGGGTGAGTCCCCAGTGTTCGGCTGGACCTATTGACTGTTCTAACCTCTTAATGGAGATGAGAGGGAGGAGGTGCACTTACTGAGCTATTTGGAGGTGTTACTTCGATTTAGGAGCCGACCCCTGCCTCCACCGACAATGCCCCCCCCGCCGCACAGTTCTTACAGTCAGAGGGGATACCGCCAAACAAAAAACACTACACCTGAGCCGGAGAAGAGAGAGATGACATTTGTTTCTTTTATGTAAATGAGATATTGAGATGAAAGTGAAGTCTTTATTTTGTGATCGAACCTCTTTTTGTGTTTCCTGCAGTCTACACACACCCTTCAAGACAGTGAGGTTTATCAGCACCAGTGTTACTGAGATTCAATTTGTCATTCTTACAAATATAAATATTACTCCATGAAACATGAATCCAGTATATCATGTTGATATAATAACACTAGCAGAAGATATTTTAGTTTAGTTTTAGTTCTACAACTATTTCTAAACTAATAACTGTTACCTCACTTGTATTTTCAGCCTGAACCCTGTTTGTGCACAGTTTGACACAGTTTTTCACACTCATCTGCTGCGGAGGGGAGAAAGTTTCTCTGCGCTCGGCTAAAATCCATCTCCACGACTCTTTGAGGTCACGACTGGTTTGGAAACAACCAATCGTGGTCCTGTTAGCAACTTACACAAGTGTCATCAAACACAGACGTAGGAGGTGGAGAAAATCTTGCATCTACTCACAAAACGTTACAGAAAAACCAAACCTGACAAATTGTAAATTATTATGAATATTTAAAAGTGTCTAGAGCGAATCTTTAAATAATATGCAATTCATGAATATAAAGGATAATGAATAATGGCACATGAAGCACATCTTTCCTGTGTATTTGTCCTTGATGTGTGTTTTATGTGGATTCCTGCAGCAGCGTTAGTGAAGTAAGAGTCACGCTGCATTTTCTCTCCTAACATCACTGATGTCAAACGGCTCTGCAGGAGCTCTGAAAAGCCCAAGGTGACTCAGAGATCAGTGTTTGATTGATGCACAACTTCTGCATCAGGTGATATTAAAAACACGCTCTGCCTCCCTCATCCTCTGTGTTATGTGTGTGTGTGTGTGTGTGTGTGTGTTATTGTCACTGTTGTCCCGGCTCACCTCATTGCTTTCGTTAATTTGACAGGCTCAATAAACGTGTCACCAGCCAATCCCCCCCCTAAATGGTGTTTTCGCACAGTCAACCAGCCAGAACCGTCATCCTGTCTACGTGCAAGTGAGGGAGGCGACCCCTGACCCTTTGTGACCATCAATCCACCAATTATACAGAACCTGCCTCGTCGCCTGCGTCTCCCCAACAAATAAGGTACAAAAAAATATATATGTAAAAAAAAAAAAAAAGAAGTGGTCCTGTCTACCTGCGTGCTGATGCAAGTCTTTGAGCGGAAAGACGTCACGCAGCAGCTCCTTCAAAGTTCTCTGGAGTTTTACTGTTTCATTTGCATCACGTATATATAAATACAGCGTGGGGGCGTGCGTGTCTGACAGCGTGGATGCTAAATCGAGAGAATGCGTGCGCATATGTTCAGCGTCTTAAATGGCTGTTCAAATGTGGGTGGGGGGCAGGTGCTGCCACGGCCTCGGGGGAGCTGAGGGGAGGAGGGTTCAGAGGAGTGGAAGTAGATGCCAAAATCACTCTTTAATGACTCAGGGGAAGAAAGGGAGAGGGGGGGGTTGCTCATGTTGTGCTGGGGGGCCCCTGAGATCATATGTGGCTCATAAATAACCTCCTGATTTGCACAATGTGCCTCCAGCAGCTCTGAGCTGGTCACAGGATGATGATGATGATGAGAGATGTGTCTTTTGATAGGATATCGATCGCAGGCTGAGATCACTTTTGATTTTAATTCATTAATAATAAGAGTTATTATTCCCGCGCCTGCCTTTCTCTAAACCTCACAAACAGTCGCTCTTTAACCACAGCTGCAAACGGAGACGCAGCTTTTGCTGTATTTGGCGTTAACACTTAGTTTTAACTTTGTGCTGCTTCTTGTGGAGTCACATACATCCACACGTGAGCTGTCCATGGTGCTCAATGAAGGATCGCTGCGTAACACCACGCAGGGCAGGCGTGTTCGCTCGCCTCTGCATAGATATGTAAGATGCAGATAACCTACAGCATGGCATCATGGTACTCGAGACCTTAACTGATCCTCTGTGTTCTATACATCGCACTTCTATATTAATGCTGGGTAACACGCCCACGCCCACCCCCACGTCACAACAGCCTCTGGACCAGCGCCGATTGGCTGAGAAAACAGCAGCAGGATCCTCCTCCTGCACGAGTCAGGAAGCATGATTGGTTGCACATGCCAGCCTTCAGCACTATCAGCACAGCTGGTATATATTTAGCAC
>OMNW01010023.1:0-15178 GCA_900303245.1 Selene dorsalis | reverse complement strand
TGGGAAGGAAAGGAGAGAGAAGAAAGTCAGGGTCATCAATCAACTAGATCAGATACAATCAATTTTACAGGACAGGTGAGGGTGCCATGTGTCAAAGATTCAGAGAGGACAGAACAAAGAAGTCATAATTATTCACTCTTAAGCTGCAGCAACTAAGGAGGGGGTTTCAAAGTAAAGGTCCAACCTTGAAACTGTTCGAGCTCTCTCTCTCCAAAGTTTGACAGCAGAGGAGTGCACCATGTTTTCGATTGATCATGTCATCCAGAGACATTTTCTGAAGTATCTACAGTAAAGATTAACTGGAAACCGACGCGTTTGTGATGAATACTTGATTTTTTAACGTTTTTTTATTTTTCACAACATCAGAATCAGTTCAGTGCACGAAATTAGGAGCAGCTCTGGGGCAGAAAATATGAGCATGTGGCCCGACAAATTAGGCTGGACTGAACTTGCCACTTATTTCTGCACGGAGAATCTGTTTCTATTCCCAACTACGTAACCCATACGAAAACCTGAGAGCTTCAAAGCGTTGCAGAAACATATGTTAATTTTGCACTGATGCTGTGTTTTCCTTGGTGATGCAGCTGTTTGAGCGAGTCTACAGAAAAAAAAAAAGTGCACGGGAGGGTATGTTCTCTGGTAACGTGACAGTTTGTCTCATCAGTCTGGTATTTGGAATTGCTCACAACGAGCTGGTTCGAAATTTGATTCAGCAAACACACACACACACACACGGTTACATAAATACCCACAGCAGCCACACACACACACACACACACGTGCGGGATGAAATGTGAGAGTTTATTGATTGCCTCTCTGCCTGCCACCTCCCTCCCAGTCTGCTCCCGATTTCTGACATGTTTGGAGATGGCTGAGGATTTGACAGAAACTCTCCTCGCTCCTGCTTTTTGCTCACTCACTTTTTCCTTTTCCTGCCTTCTTTTTCTTTTCTTTTTTTTTTAAATCTGTTTTTTGATATGACTGGATTATATAGGACACTTGTGGATTCTGCAGCAAACTGAAGCTATTTAAATGTGTGCAGATCCCTGCAGTTAACAATTTGGTAAAAGTTACTTTCGCTTCTAATAAATTCATATTGAGCTTTACTGTAACACTAGCACTTCACTACATTTATTACATCCTTCACAAGTGCACTCTGGAAACGGAAAAGGTGAATCAAGGTTAACAATCACTGTGGTGATGTTTTGTTCCTCTGTCACATGCAGTGCACAAATCACCTCCTCTATGTATTCCATACTGAGCATTATTATATAAATAAAAAGAATTTAAATTTTAAACTCTCAGCTTTCATTTTTCATACCACACCTCTAATCCACTCTTTGTGCGCTAGTTCAAAAGCAGCCCTCAAAGAGAGAATGGACTTGCAGGTTCTTTGCATAATTTGCTGTGACAGAGTAATGTGTATTTGGTACATTTCGTCTTTAAGGCAACAAACGCTCTGTGCAATGTTTTAAGTTGCTTATGTTAACTATAGCAGCTGTTACCAACGACATCCTCGAGTGAAGCTCCAGGAAGCAGATTTAGTGCACGGCTAAACAGTTCTTGAAATTCCAACTAAAGTGTTTACTATGTAGAAAAATAAGTTATGACATTAAAAGTTCTTAAATAGAAAGTCGTTTTCTTCATTTTTGACCTCACAAGTAGAAGTTTTTTGACTGCCTGCATGAGACTCCAGACCTCTGTGTCAAATTGCACATAGCTGCATCCGGTTCAGGTTAGTGTTGTTGATCCAAAGGCTATTGCTCATTCATTCAGATTGAGAGCGGATGGGTCAACGCTCAGGACCACGTCCTCTGATGTTACGGGTTACTTAGCTCCTTTGAAGCCCTCAGCCGTCAGTAAGTGTAGGACTGTGGATATTTTTTGGCAAGAATTTGTTCAAATGTCCACGGTTAGAGTTTGCTTGTAACTCTCCTAAGATGGTGAGCACCTGTTCAAGGTGAAATGTCTGTCATCATCTTTTCCAGTGACAGCGATATAACCACGGTAACACAGACCACTGAGTCCCCCGCCATCCCACACGCTAAACTGTTGTACTGGTCAAGTCCTTTGTGTATTTTTATTGAGCTATTTCTTGGATGCCTCGTCAATTTCTACTTAGAGATAAGCTGATGCCAAATCAATTTTCATGAAACACTACCATCCTGTCGGGAGAAGTCTTTGCGCAATTTTGGACATCTTCCTCAAGCTCAATCCAAATCTTGAAATCTCATATCCTGTGTTCCTTTGTTAGTCATGAACACTTCCTCAGTGTCAGTGAGTGCTTCTTTGCAGTCACAAACATTGCCCTGATGGTGTGCCAGTCCATTTGGATTTTACCGGGTCAAACAGCAGGACAATTTCCATTTCTCAGCACATAGACTTTGACTGTCACTTATGCTCTTCTTTTGGATACACACTCTCTTCAGCTGTAGTTACTTTCAGAGCTATGTGGGAACAACACTTGGTTATAGTCGTGAAGAGAGGTCACTGTCAAAGCTGAGTCCGTCCAACTCCATTTTCGGCCTCATTGCTACCACTTGTGGAGTGATCTATAGTGCTCCTTGATCATCTGTCTCTTTCACGCTGTGAAGAAGCAGACAAGACAATTCACTTTTGTCTGAGTTGTTTTCATCAGAGCTACTTTCTGTCATTTCTGGGTACCTCTGGTATTTTCCTTCCTGGGGCTTTTGTTGTTGCTTTTTGTTTCTCTGTATTTGGTTCTTTTGATCCTGTTTACCAGCTTTTCATCCTCTTCAAAGTGGCCACGTTTGCCACAGTCCCTGTTTTATTTGTCTTTCTTCCAAGAGTCAGTTGGGGTCAAGTCCTGTTTCCACAACAGTAACATTTCTATCCTCCTTTCAGGTTCACTGACATTTTATATTTGTTGCTGTTGTCCACTGATATGGCATAGGCCTTAGCCTTCTGCAATGTAAAGTCTTTTTCACACACAAGCTTCTTTGTTGCGGTTGCAGACTGACCGCTGGTTTTCGTTTCCTCATTAGAATAACAATAAAGTATAATGTGCCCAGTTTTCAATATTACTGTTTAGGACTGTAATAGCTTGAGTCATTGTAACCTTTCTCATAATTATTCAATCCAGATCATCCCTCCTTTTTTGTTCCTAGCAGGTCACAGCACATACACCTTAACTATGTCCTGTGCTGGAGCAACAAGTGCACTCTGTCTGGATGTGTATGTGGTCTAAAAACACAGCTCTGCTATTAATAAATACTTTGCAGAAGAGAATTATGCTTTATGTTTTTTTTCTGGTTGAATCTTAACATAACACAATACACACGGTGCGTGCACCAACAGGGAATCACTGAAATGTAATGTATTACGATTATGATGTAGCCCATAGTGTACAACTTTAAGTCATGCTCCACAACGATAATACATACAAGAAATTACAAGACACTATATTGCACGTATAAATGTTTCCCACTCAATGTAAACTACAGGAATACTGTAATTTATGCTCCAATTTGCAATGCTCCAGTGACTATTTGTCTATATTGATTACATTTGATTGAACAGTGCTTCAGAGTTCGCCACCTATTTACACACTGCTTATGATTTCTCACTGTTCCTTAAACTTCAATGGTTTCTTGAAATTAGCTATTTATTGGTTCACTGATTAACTAGCAGTTAGGAGAACGTAGGGCCACACCTGATCAAAATACTATGAGGCAAAAGAATAAAATGTGAAGAGGAAAAAATAGCATTTTCAGCCCAATTCAGGATAAATAACAGATAAAACTATTGAAATTTAAATGAGCTTGTAATTATCCACGACTGTATGCCCACATCACACTATACTTTCACAGCATACAAGTTTCCAGAGCCTCTAATATGAACAGTTTACTGTAATTTTTGTAGCAAAGAAAGTGAGACTTCACACTGCTTCACCGCTTGCTGACTGTGACTGTGTTTAAGTGCAATGCGTCAGTGCACAGACGCACTGGGTACAGTGAAGAACAGATCAGGTGTACCACAAGCATTCTGCCTTACTTAACAGGCTTTTCTTTAAGCCTTGCCTTTTACTGCTAATCTAGCAAAATGCATGCAGCGAAATGTGGTGTAAAACAACCAATTTGGAGGTGGCAATTTGTCATAGCTAGTGTTTGTTTCTAAAGGGTTTACTGTTTTCTCCAATTCTATTGTGAGCGCATGAGTGGGTTGCATCGCCGCTCTCTATGCTGTGGTCACAGCTCTTGTGTGCTTTGTTTAATAAGTTGGCAGTCAGTATCAGTCAGACAAAGTCTTCATGTGATTTGAACTGTTGACATGCTGTCCTCCCCCCATCGCTGCCTCACACTCTCTCCCCATATTTCTCTCTCTCTTTTTCTCTCTTTGAGATTAGGGAGCGTTCTTGAGGAATGTGAACTATAATTTTCTCAGACATTCTGAAATGAATTGGACTACATACACTTCAGAAATTTCAGAAGCGATTGAAGCATGTCTGAATGAGGGTGAATATCTAATATTGAGTAGGGTTTGGAACAGGAGAGGTTGATTTTTTGTTCTCTATTGTTTTTCTTCCCCTTTTCAGAGAGCTGAGGCCTAAGTGGTCTCTAAGAAAGGAAATAAAAGTCGAGAAACACACACACATGAAGGCCATCAATTCTCAGATATTGGTTTTTGCAAATCTAATGAGACGGGCAGACCCTGTTTCACCTCACATGAAGGACTGGATACAAAAGAGGAAATTCTCCCCCTCTGGCTAAAAAGTCAAGGTCTTGACATGAAAATACATTGCTGAATCAATTCACCAGCTCCCGCACAGACATCAGCTATGAACTCATAGGTCAGGAGGAGATGAAAGAGAGCATCTGGAGGGAAGAAGGACATGTGAGAGAGACAGGGATGAACACAATATAATGAGTGTGGCTTGGTTATGAATGAGTCACTCATGTCACTACATCTACCAGCATTAGCTACAACATCACACTGTGCTCCTATTGAGACTCACAGAAGGAAGTTTTGTAATGATTGCTGCTACACTACATTTCCTCTTGATGGATGCTTGTTGTTGTGGTTGTCGATGTGTGTAAGCCTTTCAAACATGAGTGGATGAATGCACAGAAGAGCACTTGTAAATATAAGGTATGAATGTGACATTTTATTCCATCCAGCATTATGTTCTCACATCTTCCGACTACTTATATAAACAGCATAAATGACCCTAGGTTTCTGTATATATGTGAATAACCTTCTCTGTCACTGTCACTTTCCACCACTACATGAAAACTAGTTACCCGTGCCAGAAAACAAACCTATTTCCATTTCACAAATCCACAGAGAAAGGAATGCATTTTCACTCATACTTCCTTTCACTGTATGAATGACCTAATGGAGTATTACAGCGATTCACTGATGTTGACTTATCTTACTGTCGCCATTTATTGTAAGCCTCTGTGGGCAAAAGTGACAGCTTAATGCGTAAAATTTAAATTTAACAAGCTGCAGGAGGCGAAGCAGAATCAAACAGGACACTGGAGGGAGCGGAAACAGTTTCCAAGCCTTTTTAATTGCTGAGAGGAAAGGAGGGTGACAGTTGATTAGCCCAGGTATGTCACGGCTGGTAGACAAAAACAGCAGCACTGCAGCATGAAGAAGAAAGATTAGAGAAGAAGACAGGAAGTCTGTCAGGGCAGCATTGAATACAATAGAAGTTAATAAGCCTAACCAGGCCAGAATTTGAAAACATATGTGTTTACAGTGTAGTCTTTAAAAAAATGATAAAGGATCTTCTAAGTGAACAGGTAATTGTGAACTTGTTAAAATCCTTAAAGGCACAGTGTGTAACTTATTTGGCTTTTTATTAGCACAAATTAAAATACGTAGTATGAGTTGTTTACAAATACATAGGTGGCAGTGCACCCATCCAAAGCTGCCATGTTGCATCGCCATCTTTGAATACGGTAGCCAAAAGGGGGCAAACTTGGTGAGCGCCGCTCATTTCGTTTAATAAACTGACCGCTCCAGTTCGACTGTAGCTGCATCTAGAATCTGAATGCTAGATGCCATAGTTTCCTTCCCATTTTACACACTGGACCTTTAAGAATGTAATGTTTATTGGAGTTTATAATGTTTTATGATGTTATTACACATATTTTTTGGTGATGACCACGCATAAGGAAATCAAGGGAGGCAATCACTGTACACAAATATTTCTCAGCGTCAGACGACAAATGGCTCAGTTTTATCCATTTTAATAGTTAGTTTCAATCCTTTTTGTTTGCATTGTAGAATGAGCTTGGGTTAAACACTTGGTGCATCTAAAGATGGACCCCATGTTTGCACTTTTTTCATTCTGTGTATTGATATCCTTTATATCTCTCTGTATACATCACTCTGAATACATGCATAGTATGAAATCAGATCGTAGTTACCAAGGGTATTAACTGTTCCCTGGATTCACCATGAGTGAGAATTTATCTTCCCAGGGTCAAAAGCTTTTGAATTGTGAGTGAACCACAGAGGTCCCCTCCTGCCTGACTGCGGCAAGAGGTTGATTTACAGACTGACTCCGCTGGTACTGATAAAAAAAAAATGGGATGGATGTGGAATCTGATTGGGTAAAGATGGTTGAAGCCTGTGACAGACAGTGATGGACAGATGGCTCACTCAATCACCTGCCAAGTATTTTGTGAGAGCGTCTGCCTCTTTCTAAACAGTTTCCAATGAAGCCTTCTCAGTTGGCTCTGTGTAACAAACATGGTTCTCTACAATCAATTATTTGGCATATTAGGTTACAATGGAACAATTATATCATACTGAAACAATCTGAGTTCATTTTGGTTGCTATGTTAACAAATACAACCGTTGCTCCTCTGTCGTATTTCCAGAAAAGAAACTGCTTGTGAATGTTTGAAGGACTGATATCTGTATGATGATCAAAGTCAGAAGGTAATTTCACTTCATTGTGCTGACAACACGTAACTTAAATTTTCTTTCTAGACTTATTTTCTTCAATAACTTCAGAGTTGGGTTTGAAAAGTCCTGTATATCCCTGTGCAAGTGTTTAACAGATGTAGCAGCAAATGTAGCAACACATCATTCATAATATATGAGTAAAACATCAGTGCAGTCTGGTGCAACAACTTTATATTCATAAACAATTTATGATGCCTTAAAGCTTCACTTGCTAATGATCAACAAATAATTCATCTATTTCTAAAGCAAATATGATAACTTCTGGGGTTCTTTTAAAAGGTAACAAGTAAAGTTTGTATTTCATCATGAGGTAATGATGTAATTATGCACTGGCAATAAAAGTCTAGATCTTTCCATCTACCTCCAAGATAAAAAAATGTCCCTGAGTTTATTAAGTAATGTTTCATTTACGTAGTTCTTCTACAGCTCATCCTGTAGCCTGTTAAAGCCTCAAACATTACCGGGCTGTTATGGCTAAATTGTTATACACAACTTTTTATATCTCAGTTCAAAGATCAAAATCACTCCCAGTTCGATCTGAAGACAGACACAACCCCTTCTACCATTCACTTCACTCTCACATGAGGTCTCTTCAAAGGAAGCTGTGAAAAAGTCATTTTTACAAGAGTAAATAAGCCCCTAAACAGCCCGTCTCTCCAGCCGAGAGGGGATTAGTGTAGAGCTGGAGAAGGAAGAGGAAAAGTGGCTGTCAGAGCAAAGCGAGGGATCAGAGAGGAGGAATATTGTGGACTAAAACCCTGGGAGGATGGAGGTAAATTAGTGGCATCTGGGCTGCGAGTTGTTTGTTGTGTTTAATGGTAAATGCTTTGCTCCCCCCCAACCCCCACCCCTCGCCTTTAGTCTTGGAATTACATTATTACTCTAACTGAAATTACAGAAAAAAGGGAGAAGCAGGTCTTTGCAGTACGATACAACCACAGACAAATCTGCCGCTGAAACCCATAATCCTGCATAGAAAAGATTTTAGTATGTGGCTTGAGCTTGCAGACCTTCCTAAATTGAGCAAATGCAGGGTGAATTAGGTACAGTGTAGGATGAAATGGGTAAAATCGTGTGTGTGAGTGAGAAAGACAGAGAGAAAAGTAAACATAACAGTACAAACATCAGCACCTGTTCCTCAGGAGACTTTCACTTTATCACCCATTTCACATCCCTCATTAATCACATTCTCAAACAGCCACTGTGAGCAACTAAATTAATCTCAAAAGTCCAGCGATGTCCACTCCACATATGTATAGAATACACATTATTTACATACTGTACATCATGGCCAGCTAATTGCCTCCAGCCACACATCATCAAGTTTGAGAATTTCATTTTGAGCAGAAGTGAAGGTGCTGCTGAGAGATACTGAGTTTACTGTACAGAGCACATCAGTTCACATGAGCACTGATAGGGGGCAGTGTGGTCATCTGTGTTGACTCGCCCCCTGTGATCTGTATTAGCAGGTAAACTAGAGCATTCTTCCCTGTAATTACTTCTGAAATAAGGAACACTTATGATTAGCTGTCCCTTTTGTGTGCATCTGCGGCCTATGGGAGCACGTATTGACTGCACTGAGTTTGCCCACTTAGCAATTCTCATCTCAGGTGAACAATGGATGCTTTCACGTGGACATCTAACACCTCAGAGCTGACTGGGTAGTGTATGTGCTTGTGTTTACATATCTGCATGCACTCCCCTCAGGATTGTCACAAAATACCATTATTGCTCCCTACTTTATGGCAATCTGTGTGTGGTGAGTGTGTGAAAGCGTACATGTGTGTAGCGTGTGCCAATTGGAGTCTATGGGCACACTGATCACAAAAGAAAGGCTTACAATGGAGGGGAGTGAACACAGGCCCCTGTAAAGCCCTGGGATTTAGCAGACAATCCTTCAACAGCAAACAAAGGTCTAGTAAGCATTAGAAGACACAGTATATGTTGGCACTCTGCACACACAGGCATAGGTTCGCCCTCCCTCTCTGCCCTGCAGGATTACATACATTATTTAAGGTGCTGAAAAGCAAACCCCAGTGGAGTATTATATGGCTGAGAGCTAGGACAGAAAGCCAGTGAGGACATGGGTCTACTTCTGGCAGGGTGTCTTAGAAGAATGATGCTGGAGGAGCCGGTGGAAAAATTATGGATGGAAAGGTGCAAAGAGGCTGAGGCCGGCGAAAGCAAAGGAACAGCTTCCCATCCTCCTCCGCATTAAGAGGCGGCTTTCACAATCCGCACATTATTTAAATTCTTTTGGCTTCAAGTGGATGCACACAACAAGAGAAAATCAGTAGGGGGGAAGAGATGATCCAGTTTACTGTTTCTTCCAAGAAAAATCAACTTGTTTCCTCAGTTCTTCTGATTCAAGCATAATTTCATGAAGACACTGAATCTCACTCTTTGTCTTGTTTATGTTTGTAGAGACCAGACTATACTTCAGATGGAATATGGAACTGAAGTATTTGTAGGAGGGCCTTTCCTGTTCTGCTCTTACCTCTCAATCCATACTCAGAAATACATGAACATTCAGATACTCAGAAATATATTATATATATATACAGTCCAAACACACTCAAAAAATACCCACTGCTGCATGCATCCTCCAGAGGGTTTAGAGCTTGTGCAGAGGAGGCTTAGAACGACTACATGTCGTTCTTGTCCTGTGCTGTGTAACTTCAAACAAAAAACAACCACCAATTCATATACAATGTATCCACACTATATAATGACTCATTTGGCTTGGCTCAGTTTGCCAAGGAAATGTTCTTAAAAGCCTGGATTAGATTCAAGAGTTGTTCATGTTCAGTACTTCCCGAAATTTTTTAAAACCATGATGTCCCTTCGTAGTGTTTTTTTTTTCATGGTTTTAAGCTTCCTTGGCACCACTGCCATGTGTGACAGCTTTTCCCTACAGATGAAGCATCCCAGTGTGTGACACTCCTCTGCTGTTATCCACACAAAGCTGTGTGTTAAGTAACTCTCACATTACAGTGTGACTTTAGTTCTTATGGCTGTTCAGGATCAACCATCTCGGGCTGGTTTAAATGTAACAGTGTTTGTTTGATGTCCATTCACTCTGACAAGTCATAGGCTGCTCTGACAGTCACTATATTAAACTGCAGTGCACCTGTACAGATTGCACATAACTTCAGAGAAATATATTGCACTATTATGACAGCTGGAAGTTTTGCCCTAAGTTCATCCAATTTCATATACATATTTGAAAATTTACAAATCCATGTGACCCCGTTTCCCCTGGGGCCCACAGTACCTACTATGTTAGCCACTGGTTGATGTCATTAGAAAGCTTGGATAAGGCTAAATATCTAAATATTGTTAAATATTGAAAAGCCAATGACTCTACTCTCATCCTCTTATCCCCTTTGGATACTCTGGGTTTCTTGGTTGGACTGCATTTTGAAGAATCATACTGGGCACCGTGAGGCAAGCTTGGATCACAGGACTGCCTGAACACTAAACTAGTTGTTAATGAGAAGGTGAGCATCACTAAATACAATATATGTAGTTTATATAAGGCTACATGATCTCTTTTGTTTGTGGGCGAGTTTCATTTTTCAGAAAAAAGAGGACTTTCACTCGGCAGAGCTTTAAGAGCTGCTGTCGTAAATCATCAGACAAAGAAGCAACCTGACAAACTGGATGGTGTCAGTAACAGTTGTTTAAATGGAGCCATAACAAGGTATTAATAGTAGCACAGCAATCAACAATGTGTCATCAAGCAGTGCTGTATTGTGACAAACAAAGAGTCCTATGATTTGACTGCATGTCAAGTGATCCAGGGCTGAGAGAAGTGGTCAAGACGGTCAGGTCACAGAAAGATTAGATGACATGATTTTATAACCTACTGTTGGACACAGCAGAGCACGTACTCCTGGCAGAGACTTGTTTAAAGACACTGACAATTTTTCTGCATCTTCTGAAATGCAGCTGCGATACAGGGGAAAAAAAATCTGAACAAGCTTTGTAAAATTGCAGCAGTGAGCATGATAATATGATGTGTCAATTTTGTTCGGTATGGAAAATTTGTGAATGATTTTTTTTAATCACATACAACCTAAGAATAAATCTGTTCCCGAGGAGGTGAGTTGCTCTTACATGAAGACCAGTATTACGTGCTCTTGCTTGCTTTAGCGGCTGGAAATTAATACTAGGGAGAAAATAAATATGCTGACAGTGAACGGTTTGCAAATAGGTTCAATATACGGTAAATGTTTACTTAATTACGTTGAACGGAAATAAAATTTAATCAGTGCTACTTAACTTGGAAAAATATTTTCCAGTGTTAATTTGTTATATAAAGTGTTTCCTGGGAGACAGAGTTGGGGACTAACAGATAAGGGGGGCTGAACTGGGAGGAGACAAAAGGAAGAGAGCTAGAGATGGAATGAGCCAGAGAAATTAAGAAAAGTGCCGTACACTGGTGTGGCCTTACACACTGTACGCCTGTAGCCCAGTGGGCAAGAATGGAACAAAACAGAAGAGTTTAATCGTCACACCTTTATCCTCATATCCTTTTCACATCCTTCCCCTCAGGCTCCTTCCATTTTTCTTCCCATCATCATTCTCCTGCAGGGTCAGAGTTCAGCTTGGAGATAAGGGAATTGAAACAGGATCGTCTCTGGCTCTCTGTCAGACTATCTGACCATACACTGCAGTGATCAGTCCTCTCTATCTGTCCCCCAGCACAGGTATCTGTGATGAACTTGAGCAGGAGTCGACTCTCTGGGTGCTTGCTTGTATGTGTGTGTGGGTGTGTAGTGTGTAGGGATGTTCTGCATCGGAAATGTAGGACCTGTGTTGACCAGCTGGCTGTAACGCTGTCTGAGAATGCACGCGCGCACGCACGCACGCACACACAGTGTCCTTGTTTCCTCTCTCTCTGTACTCTACAACCTCAAGCTCCAGGGTAACACCAGCTCACTGTTACGTCTGTTCCTGCTACACAAACATGCTTCAGTCCAAATGAATGGACATGTACACAGACACAGGGCCAGGCAACGCACCAACCAAGAATCTGTCATCTGGAGCAGCTATTTGGTTAATGAAAGCTCCCGTCTGTCACTGCACTATTTACAGTAGAGTAATGAATGCTACTGTCGTTCAGAGTAAAAGGACATCTGCAGAGAAAACTCTCCTAATGTCATCTTGGCATGTCAACCAATTATCATGCTTTCTAGTTCAGAGACTCCGTCTTCTACCATGGCAACCACAGCTAACCAAATATTTCTGAAAAGTGAGACTGTGAAAATCTAACTGACTGTTCCAGCTGGGATACTCTCCGGCTCGCTGCCATAATACTTTCAGAGAGGTGGCTGCTCGCCCGCGAATGCTGACACAGCATCAGCTTACGCTCATGATTAGTGTGTTGCAGTGAAACCGCGACTAATGGTCTATCAGCACTAGAGTGCGGTGTTCTTATGCCGCTGCTTGCTACGCATTGTCAGTTTAATTTAATACTTTGTGTCTTGTGAATCATGAGTTCGAACAGAAGTTGCAGGTAACTAAGTGCTCTAACTGCATCATGAGGGAGTGAGATGGTGATGAGTTCCTTAAGACGCAACTTCAAAAAAAAAAAGCCTTTCCATATGAACCACAATCATCTGCTATGGATGCGCTTGGAGAGAAGATATGCATCAACAGACAGATTGATCCATACTCAGAGAAAGATCAATGGGTCATGCTAGATGCTGTGAATCACAGATACACAGAGAAAATAAGAAGATGTGACGCAGAGATTCTGCCTTTAAGCAAAGGATTATAGGAGGAGTGTGGCTGGTTGCTAAACAGAGAGAAAGCAAAAGAGCAAGAGAAGTCATATGGAGAAGGAAAAACACTGGTAGAGAGAGGGCCGATGGATGAAGCACAGGAAGTGGTCAAAATATGGAAGCGGGAGCAATCAATGGGATGTGAGAGCCATAGAAAAAAGAGATTTTAGGATCAATAGAACAAGACAAAGAAAAGAGAAGAGAGACAGCTGGAAAGAGAGGAGACATGACTGTGATTTTTAAGATGTTCAGTAAAACACACGTCAGAAGAAGAAAGGATGGAATAATCACAACTACATCATCTTTTCTGCCAAAATCATTTTCTGTGTTTTCTGTTCTTCTCTTTTCCATGTCATTCCTAATGCTATTCTCCTCCTCTTCTTTTTCCTCTCTTCCCTGACACTCTCCAAATCCCTACCGCCATACCCACCTCTGGCATACAGGGAGACTGACTATAATTGTTGAGGACAAGCCCAGACAGGTGAACACAATCTGGGGGCCTTAAAGTTGCAAATGATTTTTCTTCTCACCAAACCAGCTGCTGGACGTCCTCTTCCGTTACTTTGTGTTGTGAATGGAGGAGGTTGAATAATTCATGTTCTTGCTAATGGCTTAAATGAGATATTCAGAGTAATTTCAAGTTTGGCTTCCTGGGGAGTGCTGTAGGCATGTTGGCAGAAAAATATAGAAATGTGAAATGCAAAAGACTTAGTTTTGCAAGTGAAAGCAATGAATACAAGGTTTGAAAACTGTCTGCGGAGACACTTGTGTACCCATGGGAATATATAGAATTCACCGAGTCCAGAGAATTGCTCCTATTTGAAATATAATTGTCCTAAAAGTCAGTACGATTTGACAACTTGGCCTTTCATAGATTTTCAAAAAATAGAAACAAACTATATCACTTCACCATTTATCCTCTTTTAAAACAATGACACCAGCAAACAAATCATCAAAGCAAGTTCTCTGTTGTTGTGGTTGGTGAGTGAGTTGGTACTTACAGAGCAGGGCAAGCAGGAGCGCCGCGAGCAGCACGAGAAGGCTGGAGCGGTGAGAGTGGGCAGAGCTGCAGAGCATCCTGTTCTTACAGACACACACCTGAACTTTGACCTCTGTGTTGTTGAACAAAGGGGGCACCCCTGAGTCGGTGATGAGCAGCGGAAGCTGGTAGTTGCCTTTCTCCAGTCTGTGCAAAAGCATGATTTGGGAGTGTGTGGCTGTGGGAGACACATAAAAAAAAGGGAAAAGGAAGGTTTAATGGAGTGGATGGACAGTCATCTCTCATAATGCAAGCACTGTCCAACTATTCTGCATCGGCAGCTGCCTACTTTGCAAAGCCAAGCTAAAACTAAACATGTGAATTATAACACAGAACTTATATGCCCCAAGTAACTGGGTACAAAGCCATTCCTGACAACTCAAGTGACAAAAATTGGCACCGATTAAGTTGCATAAGATTGTTACATTTTGTTGCATCATATTTTTAAAATCCCTTAAGAGACACCAGAGAAAATACTCGAGCCAGTTCACTTCATGCTAAAATGTGTCACAGTATGCAAAAAAGCTGCACACTCTAGGTGTATGCCAGAGCTGTTATACCTACAGGTCTGTATTCAATTACAAAATTGATATTGTCTAAGAGTGCACTCAAAACAGTGTCACAAGGCAACTGTGAGCAGCAGTAAACAGTAGATAAATGCAGAGGCCCCTCTCTGAACAAATCTCTCCCACCTTACCGGCTCATCAGTGTGTTTTGAAAAATGCAGGAACCACGATCAGTGTGTGACACATCGACAGACCTCAGCACAATCAGACATAAACTGTTCTGAACAAACATATCAGTGTGCTCAAAACAACACCACTCAAGAGTGTGGAAACACAGTATGTGCCTCTACACTTAGGCCACATGCATTTTTGAAACACAAGATGAGAATGCATACAAACCAGTGACACATTTAAGTAAAATCTTCCTAAGTATTAGTATCAGGGTTATAGAATTGCAAAGTTTTATTCAGTGTTGCGTAAGTAAAAAGTCTGATTCATTTTTTCCATAGATGATGTTAGGGGAATAGTAGTTGCAGTACTTGCAATGCTTGGACAGACATGAAGCTCTCCCAGCTGAATAGTAAAGATGAGACTAGAAAATATCTGTTTCTTTGATAAAGAGTCAAAGGTACAAGCCCATATACACAAAATCCTGAGTCTTTGAACAAGCCTCCTGAGGTGAATTTGGGTAAGAAGCATCAAATCACTCAGCTTAAAATTCTTTTACATCTCTGCTAATGACAAGTGGAAGCTTAAAGTTAAAGTTTTGAGTGAATTGAGGACACAATCTACTGCTTATAAGGTCTCATTTTCAGATTCTGTATGTATTTTGGAAAGATTTTCACAACAGCGGTACTGTGTATTGATCTCAACGCTGACTCCTTAACGTTTCTCATCTCACT